>CM053787.1:561116337-561423837 GCA_028749045.1 Cupressus sempervirens | reverse complement strand
ATATTCTTGAGAAAGCCTTTTCCATAATAAAACATATTCTATCAACACTACATACCTTTTCTTTCTTCTCCTTCAATGGATTCAATTTATTTTTCACTCCACCCTTTGTTAGAGTGTAGGTATTTTCACACCCATCATGCACAACATGCCAGTAAAACTTCTAAAATGTACCCAACACAATATGACATATGTCCATAGGTATGATATCACAAAGCACATCATCTTGGTAGCTTCTAATCTTAGAGTTCACTAGGCACTGCTCATTGACCATGATCTTGTGGTCATCTTACACCCAGGGAATATGATATGGACATGGGTATTTCTACTTCTTAATATTTAAATTTATGACCATCTTTTCAAACACCAAATTTTTAGTGCTTCCACCTATTGGGACTCAAAATTGAAGCCCCAATTTTGGGTAGCATTGAGAAATCAAGCCCTATAAATGCTTTTTGATGCATATGTACTTGGCTATCCATTTGAGGCCTAAGAAGTGTTTAATATTTCTAACACCTTTCATTTATTGTTTCTATGTATTCCATGATTATAAATTTTCATTCCAAGCCATTTCGCGAAGTCTTGTTTTGAGCAATTGTCAAATCTACATTTTTGCCCAAGTGTCAAATAATGACAAGATGCCTTGTTTGCAATTGAATATCTTGCACCCAATAATGTTTCATGACTCACCACTTTGGGAGTGTTTAGTGTCCATAAAAGAGAACCTATGTTTCATATTTTGAATCATTTTGAATATGTTTGACTAGGTTTTGAATCCCTCAAAGTTGGTCATTTATCGATATCACGCTGATGTGAATTATTTTAAATTTTAGGAAGCCTTGTTTGACTTGCTATAACCTTGACCTAGTTGATCAAAATGAGAAAATTCCTTTTGCATTTCATTTTAGAGGTTAGATAATTTCTATGTTTCAAGTTTGAGCTTATGATGAATCTATTAGATTAGTTATCAAATGTGATTCCAAATGCAATTTATAAAGTTTTTATTGTTGTTAACAATTGCAGATTCATTGGTATCCTTGTTCATGATTTCATATATAAAAATTTGTAATAGGTAAGAACAAATAGATTATAACACTATGTTCTACTCTAAAAATACTTTAACTGTGCCAATTTTCAAGTCTTGATGAATCTGTTTGCACACTTTCCCAAGTCAATTCTATTTGCAAAAAATGCTTTTTTGCCATTGTTTCAATCTGTAAATTCTGAGTAGCCCACTTTGACCGCTTGCCACTTGTGTCCTATTATTCTTCATGAGCCCAAATTAAAAATTTATACTCTCCTCATGAAAATGAACCAATGCCCCATTTTTTGTTTCCACAAGTGTGAGTTTCCCAATTTTCAAAGCCAAATCCAAATGTGTTTTATGGTTTTCTAACTTGTTTGCTTGTAGGCAATTTTGAGAAGGCAACTTCGATAGTCAATATATTTTGACTGAGAATTTTTCATGAGATGAGATTTGGTAGGGTACAAGTATGCAGAAAAAAGAATCATTTTGTCTATTCCTAGAGCACAGTTAGATGTTTTGGTCAGTTTTTAAAGCCAATTGAAAGGCCCTATTAGCATAAAATCATAGTTCATAGATAAAGTGATAAAATGAGTTTTTTTATTTATGATAGAGCACTAATTGAATTTGTTTCTAGTGGTCAATTTTGTTTCAAGTCGATGTCAAATGTTCTATGGATTAGTTTAGCACTTAAGGCATTCAAAAATGATTTTTTTTTTAGTCAGACCCACTTTTGGGCTCGACTAATTCTATCATATTAATAAGGCATTAGGATTTTTAAAAGTTTAAAAAGGGGAGAAGAGAATTCATAATGTTTTAAAATCATTACAAAGAGGATTTTTGACTAAGAATGACATTAAGGATCAATTTGAAAATCATTTGCATTCTTATGTATGCTGCCCACCATAGGCAGAGGAAACACATCTTCTAATGAAAAGATTACAATGTTTATCTCAGGCCAAAGGTTTCAAAGGGTATTTTCAAAGGAAAATCCATTTTAGGAATGGATTTTGAGCTTTCATTTGAATAAATCAACCCTCTTCAAAAATAAATTATAACTATAAGCTGTACAAAAACAACATAATTACAAGCCATGTATCTGAAGCATGATCTTTTTTGCCTCAATGACTCAAGTAAATACATGATACACAATATGGCATGGTAATCTCTCCATAGCAAAATATTACTTAATGAACTCAATCTTTTTCTGATCATTATCATAATGATAAATTATATCTCAATTCCAACTTGAGCTTTGACAATAAATTGTACTACCCATAGAACTGGAGTCTCTAACATTTGTTGGTGAACCCATGGAAGTTTTAGGCTCTATGGATCCATCATATACTACACCTCTATTTGAGGAATGTCTTGGAGAAGAGACATTAATGTTGCCTTTGCTAATAACTTCAAGTTCTCTTGGGGCTGACATGAAGGAGGAACGAAGAGTCTTGAAAAGGTTTCATTCCTAATGTGATAAAGTGTCATAACATCATATCCATGCAAAAGAGCAGAGACCAAGTGGTTGCAGATGCATCAATATGCACATCCCCATGTGGTAGAATGCATAATCTATGAAAACAAAGGCAAGAAGGAGGATGGTAGCTTCTTTAGTGACAATAGAAGATATAGAGAAGCCATAGGGGAGCAAAGAAGATGGTAGCAACATGAAGAAATACCACATCACAACATTCAGTATAAGGAGTCAATAGGGAGACTTTATGAATTTTCCCCATTTTAGATGCATCTAGAGGCCCATGTGACACTGTGTGTTCATGAGCAAGATATCGAGAACTTTATTTTGCAAGAGGACATTCCTTCAAGTTCAAACTTGTCCTAAGAAATATTTTCTATATTTGAGTTTGCAAAGGAGGTGTTTGGAAGTTTGTTGAAGATGAGTGGAGCTCTAAGCATGATAAGATTTGATTGTCCCAGAAGTTGTGTAGGTTTTGTTGAAAAATCATGCAACAAGAAGCTAGAATGTGGGAGGCATATTGGACATGAATTTTTTAAAGGAAAAATGAAAGTTGACATCAAAAATTTGAGCTCAAGCAGAATTCATTACTTTGCCAACTCATTGGTATGTTGCCTAAAGAGGAGTTTGCAAGGTCCAATATAACTACAAAACTTAATACCTATGCTACTAGAATGTGTACACCTACCATTTGTAAAACCATTGATGCCAAGGTAAATTTCTTCTAAAGTTTTTCTAATCATAGCATCTTACTCGATTTTTTGGCTCATCCCTAGTGGAAGAATGATTCATTTGTAGCATTGCTGTCTTTATTGATCTTTCTCAAAAGTGAGCATTATCAAACGAATTTAATGTATAAGACAAATTCCATGCAATTGAAAGATGTATTACATTGAAAGAAGGCCACAATAGTCTTGGGAAGAGGAAAGTCACCCACATGCATGAAAAATAGAGAGCATCCATGGAGCAAGTGGACATTAGTAATGAAAGACCTTCAAAGCGGTAGAAAAGCCTTGCTAGGAAATGAGAAGTAGAGAAGGTCATTTTTTATTTTTATCCCACATTGGTTGTGTGGTGGGCTTAATATGTGTTTAAATATTACAATACACATAATACTTAGCGTCTTAAAGATAGCCCCATTTTGGAAGTCGTAGGCTGAGGAGGGACCCACTATGACTAACAGGTGGATAGATAGTGCAAGCTGTAAATTTCAAAAAGTAGTTCACGAGGAAATGTCACTAGAATTCAATGGTTTCCACGTCACCACTAAAAAATGGGGTGGTCCACCAACAAGCAACATGGCGACCTCTCAAAATGTTGAGAAATCTAGTGAAGATCATGGGACCCAACCATGGTTAGGAGGGCCAGTAGGAAGGTGACAAGTGTCATTGAAAGTGGCTAGATTCTAGTGCTCACCATGTCACCACTAGAAAATGGAAGGTTTCACTAGCAAGAAACATGCTAACCTCCTAGAAAAGTTGAAATCTAGTAGAGTGTTGTGGGGCCCACCTAGGTTCAATTGGACCATTCAATGACTAATACGTGGCATTGCCTAAGTGGCCAAGGGAGGTATAAGGGATATTATAGAATAAGTAATATCTTTTTCCAATTTTGATAGCGTTCAATTTAAAATTGTCAAATTTTGTTTCAAGAACTAAATTTCTATAGTTTATACTATAGAATTTTGTTAAAAAAATTATTTTTCAAATTTTGTAATTTTAATGTGAAAGCCATGGTTGGGAGCCTAAAACTTCAAATGGACACCACAAGGGTGATTTTTGTCCAAAATAGGCACTCCAATATACTATTGGAACTAGGAGGAAATGAAATTTTTGAATATGAAGTCAGATTTTGTACAAATATTACCTAGTTTGCTCTATAAGCAGATTTATGTTTTCTAAGGCATTCTCATCAGAATGGGTAGATTTCACCATTGAGCATCAAAATCAATTAGACGGTAGATATAAAAGCTTGTTGAAGCTTGAATGTGGAGAAAAGCAATTCTAAAAGTTTTTTTGGCTTTTAGAGGTCATATTTAACTAAATTTTTACTTTTTCCTTGAGTTCAAATCTGGCATCAAAAATAGTTATGTTTTTTCACTCAAATATTTGAGATATTTTGTGCTTTTGAGAGCCAAAATGGTTAAGGATTTTATATGTAATTATAGAGAGATTAGAGAGATGATTTTAACTTAGGATATTTTTTTTAGGTGGACACATGTCAGATGCATAACAGATCTGAGAATTCACTCTCCTCTATATAATTCTCTTTATCATTCTTTTTATTGGTTCCAATTTTTTGGGGAGAAAAACTACTCACTGCTATGATACCATTCCCTTTAGCAATTTCTCTTATGAGTAGCATTAAGTTTTGGACAAATAGTTCTCATTTTTTAGGTGATTTGAGAGTCATTTCTATACATCTATCATGTATTTTTTCTCAAGGAAAATGAATAAAATATAGCAAAGGGTTTACATTCATTTTGAATCTTGTCTGTTGTTCATGGATCTTTAATTTCTTCTAATTTATGAACCAAGAGCATAAATTAGGTTGCATTTTTTTTAAAAATGCATGTGGTTGAGGTATTTTTTTTTGTGGAACAAAGGGCAACATAATTGCTTGATATTTATCATAGGGTTTGCAGACTTCATGATGGAATAATTTGAGTAGGAGATTTATTTTGATGTAGATGTCTATTCACAAGGTGAAAGATAGATCAAGGATCTTGATGTAAGAGTTATGTAAAGGATTTCTAGAAGATGTATGGTTGTAATTCACGTAATTTCCCTATAGATAAGGCATTGATCAGTTGCAAGATCATTTAGTTTTGTTGCTCATGTCTAGGTCTTTTTTTTATCAACATATTAAATAATATTTTCCCTTTATGTTGAAAGTTATTCAAAGTATAACCCTAACTCAGCTTATGAATTGCATTGTCTTGCATATAACTACTATGGATTTATGTTATCTCATGAGTCATTAGGAGAAATAAGGGTTAAATCTAGTATTAATAGATTCAAGAATATTTTTAGCACTGGTACCATATAAATTGAATTTGAGGTCCATCTGCCTAGGTTTTGTAGAGCCTGAAGTAGACAAAGGGTCTAGCCTTAAAGTTGGGTTGATGTCTGAAAGGATATATTAAGGATGGGAGTTAGCTGCCCCTAGATGTGTCTTGTTCTCATCAGGGTAATTTGGAGCTTGTAGCATTTCAAAACACCAACAAAATGGTGACTCTACTAGGGAAATAAGACAAAAATACATTTTGTTAAAAGGATAGGAATCTTTGGTGTTAATTGAATATTTTAGTCCTATTTTCAGTATGGTTTTACCTATTTGAGTCACCAAAAAAATGGTGACTTTGTTGGGGATGTTGCATATAGAAGGAGTCAAAATCTTTGGCATGAAAATGATTGGATATAGAAAATCTATAGTAAGATGTGTTTCTTATTTTCCTTGCTAAAGTTTCATGTTTCCTAGTATCCTTATTCATTGATAGTAGTAGTTTGATTGAATAGAAGAAATTATAGTATCAAAGTCACATGACATTTTACCAAGTTGCTATTAGATCCCAAAGTTATATTGTTTTCTTCAACTTGTCAAGTATTTCTCATTGTGAGAATTTTCCTTAGGGAAAAATTCACCCAAGAACTAAGAACTCAAACACAAGCACAACTATAGACTAGAAAGAGAGAGTATGATTTGAATGATGATATATTCATTCAATATGCAATGAGAGTACACTAGGAGTTCCTGTAAATATAGGCCTTTGAGACACATCTAGAATGCCTTAGAATTAGCATCATGATAAACCATATAGCTAGGCACATGTCCACCAGATATGAGTTATCCTCCATTAAGCATGAAAGTAAGTGTGATGATAAGAGGATAAGCCTACAAGGGTGTAACATGCAAATAAGTGTTGTAGACAACATGTGCTAAAAAGGGAGTGTGAATAGCTATGTTGTCTATGTGAAAACTTAGTGAATGATGCAAACTCCAGTGTTGTAGACACCATGTGTTGAAATAGAGTTGTGTACTTCTATGTTGTCACAAAATAAAATAATAAAATAATGCATTAAGCTAAGTAAACTTAAGTGTAAATAGTAAATATGTATTTACACCAACACCCCTCCTTAAGTGCAACTTATGGGAATGCCCTTAAGATTACAAAAACTAAGATGAAATGCATGATGGGTCCTGGCTACTAGGCTATGTTATGTACCTATGTACATAATGAAATACAATCTCTCATAAAGTGGAGAAAGAGGAAAACTTCATGGGAAGAAACCTCCCCCAAAAAGAGAGATGAAAGGGGATGCATGGATGGATGGAGTAATCAAGACACCCCCCCCATTATGAAATACATCCATTATATACAATAGTGAAGAAGGAGAGAGACAAGACCTCATAAGAGGAAAAAGTCCCCCTATAAGAAAGAAGAGGAAGAGAGACAAGGTAGTCACCCCCAAATGAAGAATGCCTATCAGTGAAAGTCATTCTAGGGAAGAAGCTGGTCCAAGAGTGTAGAATGACATTCCTCCCCTTTGGAAGAAACAAAAGCAAAGGTAAAAACCTAAAGATGTATGGTGGCCCTAAAACCTGCTCAAGTATCCCTATGTCAATGCTAGTGTTTGCCCCTTCCAATTGTGCTGAAAAGAATGAATGCAAATCTGGAAAGGATTTTTGTTGAACCTATTCCAATGAACCATTTGTCTCCTCAATTGATAAAAATACCTATGACAATTTCTATTCATAAGGATCTACAATCACGTCAACCTGTGAAGATTGATCATGTAAAAAATGGACATGAGGGTAAGAGTGAGCCCTTGCAACAATTGTAGAAGGGTAATCTTCATGAAAGAGAATATGTAAATCATCAAGGCTATCTCCCAAATCTACTGCATGTGACTCCAAGAAAAAACCTACAATTTTTGCCATGTAGTCATCAATTGAAGCTAGAGCTGGAAGACAAGATGTACCCTACTTTGTTGGTCCTTTCACTATGACAATATAAGCATGTGGACTAGACTGATGATGTGACCTCTCACTACAATTGTCGATAGAACCCCATGTGTCTGAATCTGTTGAAGTACTATCATTGGTGTCACTATTAGTTTCCATTATGTATGAAATGTAGAGAGGATTAGAGGATAAGCTGGGTGAACTTTTCTCAAAGTGTATATCCTTCTCCACAAAGATCTCATGTGTCTCTAGATCCATAAGTCTGTAAGCCTTAGAATCATCTTCATACCCAATGAAAGTACAAGGCCTAGGTGTTGGTGCCTTGCATCCCTTGGAAGATAGGTTAGCCCATGTTGGACAACCAAAGACTCTAAAATAACTCACAACTAGTGTTCTACCGCACCATGCCTCAAAAGGTGTCTTCCTGTCTAAGGCATTATGAGGAGACCTGTTAAGTATGTGAGCAGCATTGATAATGGCTTCAACTTCAAGTGTTGGATTGAGAGACTTGGCTTTTATCATGCAACTTGCCATGGATTTGAGAGTCTTAATCCTTAGTGCTGAAACATTTATCTTATGCAGATTGAATGTTGGTGGGTTCTAAAGATCAATCCCCTCAAGTTTGCAAAAGTCCCTAAGTCTTTGGCCCACATATCTATTCTCATTGTCTACCCATAGAATCTTGATGGCTTTCCATGATTTGTGTTCAACATGAGCCTTAAAGGCTTGAAGCTTATAAACCACTTCACTCTTATGATGAAGGAAGTAGACCCAAGTGAATCTTGAAAGGTCATCAACAAAAGTAAAGATGTAGTGGTCTTGGCTGACTAAAGTCAATGTAAAAGGTCTTGCCAAAACCATGTGAACCAACTAGAGAACTACTAGTGCTCTTGAAGACTTGCCTTTATCATACTTCTCCTTGAGATGCATATCCATTGAACATGATGAACACTCACCCTTAGAAATGTTGATGTTAGGTAGACCTTTGACTATGTGTTTTGAGCAAAGTTGCTGAAGATGGCGGAAGACAAGATAACCAAACAACTCACGCCATAAATTGGTTTGTGGATGTGAGTGAGTCAATAAGGCTTGAGAAGGAGAATTAGGTACAAAGTGAGAGAAGGAATAAAGCCTCTTGTCATCATTAACTTTCCCCACAACAACCAATGAATCATGTTTTAGACTATGTACCATCACTAAATATGGAAGGAACTCAACTTTGTGGCCATCTCCAAGGTGAGTGATTTGGTAAACTTAGAGTAGATTGGAGCTAATTTTTGGAATGTAGAGAACATATTTGAATTCCCCATTGTCCATTTCCACATGTCCTTTCCCTTCAACTTCCATTTTAGGATCATCTCCCACAAATATGTGTGGTACCTTTGACTACTTCAATGAAGAAAGGTCTCCCTTTAAAGAACCCATATGATAAGAGGCACCTAAGTCAAGTATCCATTCTAAAGAAGAACTTGAGTTTGCCATAAATGCTTGTCCTTTTCCCTTTGAAGAGGTTGGATTTGAATCCTTAGAAGTACCTGACACTTGAATCTTGTTCTTCCTAAGTAGGTTTTCCAACTCATCAATTCTTTTAGTCTTGCAATGGCGCTCGTCATGATTTGGCTTTTTGCAATATGCACAAAATAGTTTGCCCTTCTTTTCATTACTTTCCTTCTTGTTGGAAGAAGAATGGCCTTGTTGTAAGGAGGAATGTTGTGTCTCAGATTGTGATTTCTACTTCCACTACTTCTTCTTATTGTTGCTAGGACTTTTCCCTCCTTGACTTAATTGGTGCTCATCACTCATCACCAAGGCTCTAGTCTTTGATGTTGTGAGAAGTCCTAAATCCATCAAGTGAGATTGTTCAACAATCAAAATCTTTGCAAATGCATCAAATGTAGGCTTCTGATAAATAGTTCCCATGGTCAACCTATGAGTATTAAAACTTGAAACAAATGAAGCATACTCTGAAGGTAGCCTCTTCAGGATGTGATGAATCAACTTATCATCCTTCATGGGATTTCCAAAACCTTTAAGTAGTCCCCTATACTCATTGGCTTTGTTGATGTAATCCTAAATTGTGTCAAAGTTATTTGGATCCAAGAGAAGTAGATCATCGTCAATCTCAAATCCCTTTTCTTCATCCACCTTACAATACAATGATTCAAGGTTATCCCAAGCTAATTTGGATTTTGTACAACTAGCAATGTGAAAGAAGAGATCTTTATGTATACAACTCCTAATAATTCCTAAAGCTCATTGGTCTTGTTTTTTTCCATTCAATGAGTTCTTTAGCATTAGTAGGTTTGGTAATTGTACCATCAATATAAACACTATAACCTTTTTGCATTAATTTGCTCCATTTAATATCTTTCCATGTAGAATAATTATGTAAAGTTGGAGGTGAACATTTAAATGAACCCATCATGTAGGAAATGAAAAGTGATGCAGGAGAATCCAGAGGTATAAGGACAATCCTGTGTCACCCAAAAAAAAATGTACTTAGACTTAGTTTCTATTTTATGTCTTTGCATTTTTGGATACCCATTTGGCTCAAATAAAGGTTCCAACTCTCATAGTTCAACTATCAGTGCATTTAAAAATCCCAAAAAAATAGGAGCATGCAATTTGACCATCATTTTGGTGGCCTAGAAGGTGTGACTTGGCCAGATGAATGTAATCGAGATTTAGAGCATTCCAGAAAAAGAATCAGGTCAAAAGGCCCCACGGTTTGAAAGTTATTGCAGTTTTTTAGGTTTTGGAGACCCCCTAAGAATGCTTCAAAGTCAAGTTTGGGGCATTAAATGACCTCAAAAAGGGTCAAAAAATGGGGGACAAGCAAAGCTTGTCCATAGGGCTATAGAGCGCTTCGAGAGCTTTCCGAAAATGTAAAGGGTTCGTCAATCGGAGTTACGGTTCAAAAGTTATGCCTCCCGGAAGTTCGGCTACCGTTTCTGGATTCTTCTAGAATTGCACCGACTTCTAACGCAGCTTCCGGAACCTTCTATTTTGTCGGTGGATGCCTACTAGCACTTTCTAGAATGTACTCCTAGTCCTTAACCCTTTGAGGTCTATTTAAGGAGATTTTTGGCATTGTAAAAGGCAGTTCGGATTGGAGCTTGAGAGGAGGTGCTAAAAGGAGAAATATTCTCCAGATTTATGCTATTGTAAGCCCGCAGGGCATGTTTTGAGTTTATTTTCTTTGCACTATTTGTACCAGCTTATTTTCTCAGTTAATATAATTTCCCCTTTCTATTGTGTCTATTCTGGTTGTTGGGTTGTGTCCCCATCAAGTGGTATCAGAGCGGGTTTTCCTGAGTGTGTAGACAGAGCACCGATTGTGAGGCAGTTTGCACCAGGACTGTGTGGTTGTGGGTTCGAGTTAGAAGATGCCTCCACGAAGAGAGCATGGTGGAAGGGCCAGAGCTGTTGATCCTGAGGAGGTTAGAGCCCTCTAGAGACAGGTACAAGCAATTCAAGAGGAGCTTCGTAGAGGAGCAAATATTGCCACAGATGACAATAGTGAGGATGACAATGAAGAGGAAGTAATGGAAGTTGATAGGGAAGTTCTGAATCCTGTAGAGGAAAGGCTTTTTAGGGCCATTTCTAGGTTTGGGAAAAGACCTACAATTGAAGTGGGTATATTTTCGGGAAATTTGAAACCAGATGAGTTGATCGATTGGATCAATGAACTGGACGAATACTTTGAATATGAGGATATAAGGGACCCAGATAGGGTTAAGTTTGCAAAGGCCAAACTAAAAGGCCATGCCAAAATCTGGTGGCAAGAGATTCAACTGGAAAGACTTAGAAGAGGAAAGGAGAAGATCACAAGATGGGATCGCATGGTGGACAAATTGAAGAAGCAGTTCATTCCTGTGGACTACGAGCTTGATCTATTTAAGAAGATGCATGGGTTAAAGCAAGCAGGAAGATCCGTCCAAGAATATACAGAGGAGTTTTACCGACTCCTGATTAGAGCGGGGCATGCAGAAGCAAATAAGGAGAAGGTTGCTCGTTATATCAGTGGGTTACGACCTAGCATCCAGGAGGAATTAAGTCTGGTAAGAATGACCAGCGTTGAAGAAGCATACCAGTTTTCCCTACGAGTTGAAGAGAAGCTGAGTAAAAGGTTTGAAGGAAGACAAAGAGGGCGCGGTCAAGGAGGAAGGGGAAGCTGTAGATCATCTGGAGGCCGCAATGAAACTCAAAAGAAAAATGAAGATGAGGGTACTAGCAGGAACCAGAGGAATGAGGGTTTCAAGCGCTCCCGTGATCAAGACTTTGGAAATCAAAGAGGAAGAGGTAGAGGACGTGGGTAAGGAAGAGGAGGCTTCCATGGTACCTATTTCCATTGCAATGAAGAAGGTCATCGTGCCTTTGAATGCCCTCAACGACAAGGAAGGACAGATAGGAGAGCTGAGGGCCAAGCTAGGGTTGCTCATGTGGATGAGGATGCACAATCATCACATTCAGAGGATGCAGAAAGAGGAGAGACCTTGGTAAATGAAAGAGTCCTACTAAGTGGTGAAAATGAACCAGGACAACGGAGGAGTTTGTTCCGTAGCAGATGCAAGTGTAAGGATAAATGTTGTGATGTGATCTTTGATGGTGGTAGCACTGATAACTTGGTATCCGAAGAGATGGTCTCTAAGCTGAAGCTCAAGAGGGAGAAGCATCCCCAGCCCTACCGGATTTCTTGGGTAAAAGATGATCATAAGGTCCTGGTAAGTGAACAATGTTTAGTAAAATTCAAAATTGGGAGTTACCATGATGAAGTTCTTTGTGATGTTATTTCGATGGATGTTTGCCATCTATTGTTGGGTAGACCATGGCAGTTTGATAGACATGCAATACATGATGGACATGCAAACACATACTCTTTGACAAAGGATGGAGTTCGCCACAAATTGAAGCCCATGAAAAAGGAAGGTGAAAAGGTATGTAGCAGTGCTAGGATTTGTCTTGTTGATGGAAGGAAGTTTTTAGATGGCATGAAACATCAGCGCATGTGCTATGCTTTGATTCCTAGAAAAGATAAAGAAGGTAGTAGTGAAATACCATTTGAAGTTTCAGATTTACTAGGAGAATTTGGAGATATTATCTCTGATAATGTTCCAGATGGATTGCCACCAGTAAGGCAAATCAGTCATCAAATAGATCTGATTCCAGGAGCTAGTTTGCCTAACAAGGCTGCTCACAGGATGACTCCTACTGAAACAGAGGAGCTAAATAGACAGGTTCAGGAGCTGTTGAGGAAGGGCTTGATTCGAGAGAGCCTGAGTCCATGTGCAGTACCTGCAGTACTTGCACCAAAGAAGGATGGAGAGTGGAGGATGTGTACAGATTCTTGAGCTATAAATAGGATAACCATCAAGTACCAATTTCCTTTGCCAAGGATGGACGATCTTATGGACTGCTTGAGTGGAGCTCAGTACTTCACAAAGATAGATCTGAAGAGTGGCTATCATCAGATACAGATTCGAGAAGGAGATGAGTGGAAAATAGCCTTCAAGACCAAGGAGGGTCTTTATGAGTGGTTAGTCATGCCCTTTGGATTGACGAACGCCCCAAGCACCTTCATGCGGCTCATGAATGAGGTACTTAAGAAGTTCTTGGGAAAATTTGTTATTGTCTATTTGGATGATATTTTAATTTTCAGCAAGACTTTGGAAGAACATTTACTGCATATTCGTAGTGTCTTTGAAAGGCTAAGGGAAGAGAAACTATTAATTAATCTAAAGAAGTGTGTCTTTGCAAAAAGGGAGTTAGTCTACTTGGTATTTGTTATATCACCCGAAGGTCTCAAAATGGATCCAGAGAAGGTAAAAGCCATCTTGGAATGGCCTACTCCAAGGTCTGCTATTGAGGTAAGATCATTTCATGGTCTGGTTAGTTTTTACAGGAAGTTTATTAAGAATTTCAGTGGCATATGTGCACCCCTAACTGATACAATAAGAAGGGATAGAAAAGAGTTCAAATGGACTGCAGCAGCTACAAGAAGTTTTGAATTGCTGAAGAAGAAAGTGACTGAACAGCCTGTGTTGGCACTTCCAGATTTCAAAAAAGTATTCCAAGTGGACTGTGATGCTAGTGGTAGTGCTATTGGGGCTGTATTAAGCCAAGAAGGTAAGCCTATTGCATATTTTAGTGAAAAATTGAATGATGCAAAGAAGAAGTATTCTGTTTATGATCAAGAGTTCTATGCGATAGGTCAGGCCTTAAAGAAATGGAGGCATTATTTGTTGCCAAAGGAATTTGTTTTGTATACTGATCATCAGGCATTACAGTACCTAAATAGCCAAGGTAAATTGAATCAGAGGCATATGAAGTGGGTAGAATTCTTGCAGAGTTATACATTTGTGTTAAAGCATAAAAGTGGAAAATCTAACAGGGTTGCAGATGCATTAAGTAGGAGACAGTTGTTGCTTACAACAATGCAGGTTGAAGTAGTTGGGTTTGATGAACTCAAGAATTTGTACCTCGAGGATCCTGATTTTGCTGAAGCATGGAAAGCTTGTAAAGAACCTGTGGCTATAGATAGAACCAAGTGGTTAGACTATTTGATTCAGGATGACATGTTGTTCAAAGGTAGTCAATTGTGCATTCCAAGGAGTTCCATGAGGGAAAATCTAATTAAGGAGAAACACAGTGGAGGGATGGCAGGACATTTTGGTCGGGATAAGACCATTGCCATTCTTAGAGAACATTATTTTTGGCCTCAAATTACACAGGATGTGAAGAAGTTTGTACAGAGTTGCCAGGTTTGTCAAGTTGCCAAAGGGTTTAGTCAAAATACTGGCCTATATCAGCCATTGCCTGTTCCATCAAGGCCATGGGAGGACATAAGTATGGATTTTTTTCTTGGATTGCCAAGGACACAAAGGGGTAATGACTCAGTATTCGTGGTGGTTGATAGGTTCTCCAAAATGGCACATTTCATTCCATGCCACAAAACTCATGATGCTGTCCATATTGCAGACTTGTTTTTCAAAGAGGTGGTAAGACTACATGGTCTTCCAAGGAGTATAGTTTCTGACCGAGATACTAAATTTGTGGGGTATTTCTGGAGGACATTATGGAAGAAGTTGAGAACAGACTTGAAATTCAGTTCCACGCATCACCCACAGACTGATGGCCAGACAGAAGTGGTAAATAGAAGTCTGGGCAATTTGCTGAGATGTTTAGTTGGAGATAAGCCCAAGGGATGAGATTTGATTCTACCATAGGCAGAGTTTGCTTATAATAACTCTGTAAATAGGAGTACTGGAAAATCACCATTTCAAATTGTATATGGGAATAGCCCAAGGACTGCACCAGAATTGAGGAAGATAGAACAAGGGGAGAGAACAAGTGCTGAAGCTGAGGAATTTGCTGAACACATCAAGCGTCTACATGAGGAGGTTCAGGCACACATTATCAAGATGAATCAAGAGTATAAAGCTAGGGTTGATGCAAGGAGAAGACATAAGGAATTCCAAGTAGGGGATCTAGTCATGGTGCACTTACGAAAAGAAAGATTTCCAGTTGGTACTTACAACAAGCTGAAAATGAAGAAATTTGGCCCCTGCAAGGTTTTGAAGAAACATAACTCAGGAAATGCATATGAGGTGGAGCTGCCAGATGGTATTCACATTTCTCCCATTTTCAACATTGCAGATTTAACAAAATATCATGATGATGGTGCAGATGCGGAGCTGGTTTTAGAGCCATGCCCAATTCCTGCTTCTAAGAAGGAGGAGATAGAAGACATTCTAGATCATCGTGTGGGTAGGAGTACCAGAAACAGGTAGTATGAAGAGTATTTGGTCAAATGGAAAGGACAACCGATTGAAGACTCAACTTGGATTTCAGCAGCTGAGGTTTCCCATTTGGAATTTCCTCTACCATCCATAAAGTGACAGGGTCACTTTTCAATCTACCCTGGGTGTCTGATGCAGGAGCATCCAGAGGTATAAGGACAATCCTGTGTCACCCAAAAAAAAAAGTACTTAGACTTAGTTTCTATTTTATGTCTTTGCATTTTTGGATACCCATTTGGCTCAAATAAAGGTTCCAACTCTCATAGTTCAACTATCAGTGCATTTAAAAATCCCGAAAAAATAGGAGCATGCAATTTGACCATCATTTTGGTGACCTAGAAGGTGTGACTTGGCCAGATGAATGTAATCGAGATTTAGAGCATTCCAGAAAAAGAATCAGGTCAAAAGGCCCCATGGTTTGAAAGTTATTGCAGTTTTTCGGGTTTTGGAGACCCCCTAAGAATGCTTCAAAGTCAGGTTTGGGGCATTAAATGACCTCGAAAAGGGTCGAAAAATGGGGGACAAGCGAAGCTTGTCCATAGGGCTATAGAGCGCTTCGAGAGCTTTTCGAAAATGTAAACGGTTCGTCAATCGGAGTTACGGTTCAAAAGTTATGCCTCCCGAAAGTTCGGCTACCGTTTCTGGATTCTTCTAGAATTGCACCGACTTCTAACGCAGCTTCCGGAACCTTCTATTTTGTTGGTGGATGCCTACTAGCACTTTCTAGAATGTACTCCTAGTCCTTAACCCTTCGAGGTCTATTTAAGGAGATTTTTGGCATTGTAAAAGGCAGTTCGGATTGGAGCTTGAGAGGAGGTGCTAAAAGGAGAAATATTCTCCAGATTTATGCTATTGTAAGCCCGCAGGGCATGTTTTGAGTTTATTTTCTCTGCACTGTTTGTACCAACTTATTTTCTCAGTTAATATAATTTCCCCTTTCTATTGTGTCAGTTCTGGTTGTTGGGTTGTGTCCCCATCAAAAAGAGCACAAAAGAGAGACACAAGAACATAGTACACAACCCCCCTTTTCATTCAATCAACCCCCCCCCGCCCCAAAAAAAAAAAAAAAAGATGCTTTTGACACTTTATAAATAGTGTGTGTACAATGGGCCACTTTTTAAAATGAACAAAGTGGAATTTTTAGTTTTTCTTTTACAACTACCTTTTGAGGCCCAAATATATCACTAAGCACTATAGCTCAAATGTACAACAATTCTAAAAAGTAATCAAAGCTTTACAATATAGAAAAAACCCTAATTGTAAAAGTGAGAATTTTGTCCACAAAACCCTAAAATGTGACTATAGATCTAGAAAGTAAACAACAATTAATGTACTTTATAAAAAATAGAACTTGAAAAGTGACCAGATGTGCCCGTATGGAGCATTTGAAGTTGCAAAATATAGGATTAAGTAGGTACAATTGCCAAAAAATACAATTTCTAAAAAATCCTTGCACTAAAACTAGAAAATAACACCACCACTAGAAAGTTCAAGAAATTCTACCCAATTTCAAAAAAAAATTGCACCTGAATCAGAGTCTGGATGACCAAGTTATGGACTCACAAAGCTAGGCTACCAAATCAAAAAGCAATCTGGAGAGGGGTTTGGGCAAGAAACTTCTATCTTAAATTTGATGGTCAAATGACCGTTATTGTAGTTGAAAATTTCCTAGGAATGATGGTCAGATAATCATAAATTTTTTTCTAGTGAAATGATGACATTAGCAAAAAATCAACTGCCCAAGGTGATATGGTAGTAAAGATTGTTGACATGGCATAGGGTATGGTCGTATGGACCATATAGAATTATATGGACAAAACACATGTCCACTGACTGTGTAGGTAAAGATGCTGATGTGTCTGACAACTGGCGTATGTATGGGTGCTGATTGTATGCCTATGTAAGCTGACATGTAGAATGATTGTGTAGCCTGCAGAGTGAAGTGGCTAATGTATTTTTGCCATGTGGCCAGCCCTGCATGTCTAGCTATCCTACAAGTAGGTGTGACATTGACTAACTCTGTGTGACACCATCGTAGGTTGCTATGTTGGTAGGAAATATACATGGTGCTTATTGTTGCTAAAGACATGGACTGCCTGTGTGGCACAACTAAGAGGTTTCTGGTTGAAGCATGGGAGCTATCATGGCCAAAAAACTCCAAAAAGGATGTCAGGTTAGGAAACATAGAAACAGGTGTTGGAGGATTTTAAATGGTCACCTAGAACATTTTCCATTCACACAAGCTGAAAATTGTGATGTTGGTGACAGATTCTCAAAAAATAGTGGTCGGAGACTATTTGCCAGCTAGGCTATGGAAAATCTAGTGAGTGGGTTTTATCCCACATTGACTATGTGGAAGCCCTCACCATGATTTAAATGAAGAAGGCCACACTCTCATAATAAAAAGGCTTGGATGCTTGCTTGTGCCTCGCCAAAATTTGGTGAAGATTCTATTTGTTGGGTGGTTGAAAAGCTTGTTGTGCTTGTCAGTTTCTGTGATGTGTACCCGAATTTGTAGATTGTACTATGTGGAAATTATAGGAATAATACCCGCTATAATAAATGTACTCATAGGAATATATTGTGCAGTATACAATTTCTTATAGAATATTCCTCTATGCAAGGCCAGGATCTAACAGTGTAGTTGTGAAATTTTTTTCTCTGTTGGTTACTCGAAGGGCAATTTTTTTTCGAAAATAGAAATTTGAAATAATTGTAGAGATTAAATGAAAATACCAAATTTAAATTAAAAAATTGTAGATCTAAAGATCATACCCATGTTGCAAATCGGGGCCTTTAGGTGCCTATTTACAAATTTATTTTTTCTTCATGATCGACTTTGGCCTAGGGTAGCCAAGTTTATAGTCGATCTTCACTGAATCAACATTCTAGATGAAATAGCTAGGTCAAATATAGCTCTAGATGCTCCTAATTTCTATAATACTCTAGATTTGGGCTAAGGTGCTGAAGCAACAATGGTCTTGAATAGCTATGTCATGAGAAAATTTCCAAGCTTTGATACCATGTAAGAATTTTCCTTAGGAAAAAATTCATCCAGGAACTAAGAACTCAAATACAAGCACAACTATAGACCAAAAAGAGAGAATATGATCAGAATGATGATATATTTATTCAATATGTGATGAGAGTACACTAGGAGTGCCTGTATATAAAGGCCTCTAAGATATATCTAGAATGCCTCAGAATCAACATCATGATAAGTCATACAACCAGGCACATGTACACCAAATATGGGCTATCCTCCATTAAGCACAAAAGTAAGTATGATAATGAGAGGATAAGCCTACAAAGGTGTAATGTGCAGATTAGTGTTGTAGAAAACATGTGCTAAAAAGGGAGTGCGAATAACTGTGTTGTCTACATGAGAAATCAGTGAATGATGCAAACTCCAGTGTTGTAGACACCATGTGCTAAAATAGAGTTGTGTACTTCTGTGTTGTCACAAAATAAGATAATAAAATAATGCATTAACCTAAGTAAACTTAAGTAAGTGTAAATAGTAAATACATATTTACACCAACAGGCATTCCATCTTGTTGATCAGTACTTTTCACATACTTGTTATAAATTCTAGACTAGCTTGTATTTTTGTGCAAGCTGATATATTCTTTCTCACTAAGTGAGTGGCAACTCGAAGTCAAATTTCTAAACTAGTGCAATTTGAGATTTATGGTATGATTGAAAAATACAGCAATTGGAAAGAATTGTAAAAGATTTTATCTATGGTTCTTGGCAATGGTTGAAGAAACTATGTGGTGTTCAATTGCAAAGAGATACTAAATTACAAAATAAATCTAAATCTGCCGTTGTTTCCAGCATCAAAGTTATTTGCAACCACCACAGATTTAGGTATTTCTATTTTCATGAGATTTTCCTCTCATGAAAATAATATTATTTAGAAGTATTCTCCATTTGGTGATCAGCACTATATATATCAAAGAATTTGTTTTATAAGTTTTCATATTCTTGAATTTGGATTTTGAAAAGAATATGGTTGAGTATGAAAACTGGTAGAGAGAGAAAATATTGTTGTGGTTTTATTATATACTTGTTGACATGTTTGTACAAGTTTTGTGATGGTAAGAACTTTGAGAGATTAGGATTTCAGAATCCCAAAATTTGCAGCACTTGTTTGATTGTGTTCTTTCTATGAGATCAAAAATTGGAGCCTCTATTTAGTGATTTCAGCACTATGATAAATAGGTAAAAGATTTATTTTCAAATGAATTTAGATTATAGATCTGATAATGTTTTGTCAAGCGATGAAGTGGTACATGAAAATTTGTTCATATTGTATGAAAAACTTCATTGTCAAGTCATTCCTTCTATCTAAAGGAATGTGGGAAGTGTAACTTATTTAGATGCAATCTAGCTTTACATGAAATTTAAGTTGGAAATCTTAGAGCTTCCCATTTTAGAAAGACCTAATGAATCATCATGGGATTTTGTGTTTTTATTAGTTTTCATGCCTGATTCAGTATGTTGGACAGTGAAAGCAAGATTTGAAAAGATCTAGTACTTTGGAAGAGTATTTAGAGAATGTGAATGTTATTTTGAAAAGAATGGTTATCGTATTGTTGAAATTGAAAATGTTGATAGTCATAGTGAAAGTGACGAGTCCTATGATAGTGTGATTGAGAATGAAAAAGGTTATGACAACCATATGGAAATATCTTCCTGTGATGAAATTGAATATAAGGATGCATCTAATGTTGAGATGTGGTGTAGGGAAGAGGATACATATTGTGAGAGTACTACTAATTTTTTAGATTGTATGACTAATGGTGTTGTTGTTATAATTTCTTCAGATTATTTAGGATATGATTGTAATCAAGATGAAAAAATTTGTGCAAAGGATCTCTTGAATATCGACAAGGTTTTAGCCTTGTTACAACACAAGTTTGAAAGACATGCATTAGTGTGTGATTCAACTTCACCTTTAGTAATGTGTGCATCTCTTAAGGATGACATAAGGTATGATGTATACCCCTATGTTTTTTCTACTACATATTAGCATTGTTATTCTTTTGAGGACTTTTAGCATAAGCATGAGGATTTATTTGAAAGAGTGAAGACTAGTAGAGACATATTTACTACTGTCATAAGTAATGTTAAATCAGATTTATGTTATACATATGATAATGAGAGGTTGTTGATATGTCTTGATTCTAAGTTAACATTTAATGAAGAGACTACTATGTTTAATGTTACTAATAATGTTGAGAGATCAGTTGATTTCTTATCAGATCCAGATGAAGTATATGATAGTAATTTGCAGTTGCATGAGATGAGGTTTGATGATTCATGTAGTGAAGTATTGACAAAAGTGCACATGAATATGAAATTCAATCTTCTCTATAGGTTGGTGAGTCTTATGCTAATGATTTGATGCATTCACAAGTATTTCTAACAATTTCTTTGATGAGAATATTGATGCTAGTAAACTTCCTACTAATGGAAATTTTAATGAGGATTCTTTTCATATGTTTGTTGAACCTTTCGTTGAAGACTATTATGATATTTTTTTAGTGAGTTCTAGATCTGATTCAATATGTGCTAACATGATACATGAAGTTGATTCAAATCCATTGTACTCTTTGCAGCTAGAGGCACAAGGTGAGTTGCAAGTTTTTAGTACATGTGACTTGGTGAATGGTGTAGAATATGAAGTTTTTGTGTTTCCAATCAACATGCATGAATCATTGTTGGATTTTGATTCTAAGTTTAGTTTGTGTAATCATGAGCATGATGATGAAATAATCTTTGAGTTTTATATGCACTATGCAAATGATGGCAGTTATTTTGTTTTGCCTCATGAGCTAAGTTAAGGTGTTGTTGAAAATGGAAAAATAAGTGAAAGTGAAATTTTTTGCTTACCTTAGCAAAATGAAAATGAAAATTAGGTATTTAACAAAGGTAATAATTTTGAGTAAGTTTTAGTGACCTTAGGTTACACATTGTATAGTTAGTGTAGTTTCCTTATTTTCAATAAAGTTGTTTGAGAGAAGTTTTGGGAATGGTCTGCTTCTTCCTAATATCTAAATCCTTTCCATGCCACAAGTGACATGCATCCCTAGACAGAGTCACTATTGGGACTCAAAATTGAAGCCCTGATTTTGAATACCATTGAGAAATCAAGCCCTATAAATGATTTTTGATGCATATGTACCCAACTGCCCATTTGGTCCCTAAGAGGTGTTTAATGTTTCTAAAACCTTTCATTTAGTATGTATATGTGTTACATGATGATAAATTGTCATTTTGAGCCATTCCATGAAGTCTTATTTTGAGCAATTGTCAAATCTGCATTTTTGCCCAAGTGTCAAACAGTGACAGGAGGCCTTGTTTACAATTGAATATCTCGGACCGGGTAATGTTTTATGACTGATTGCTTTGGGAGTGTTTAGTATCCATAATAGAGAACCCATGTTTCCTATTTTGAGTTGTTTTGAATCCGTTTAACTAGGCTTTGAGTCCCTCAAAGTTGGTCACATATCAATATCATGCCGATGTGAATTATTTTGAATTCTGGGAAGCCCTATTTGACTTGTTATAGCTTTGACCTATTTGACCAAAATAACAAAATTTCTCTTGCATTGCATTTTAGAGTTAGAGACTTTCTATGTTTCAATTTTAAGCTTATGATGAATCCATTTGATCAGTTTTCAAATGCAATTCCAAATGCAATTTATAAAGTTTTTACTGGTGTTAACAATTATAGATTTTTTGGTACCCCTATTCATGATGTCATTTATAAAAATAAGTGATAGGTGAGACCAAATGGATTATACTACTATATTCTACTCTAAAAATACTTTAATTGTGCCAATTTTCAAGTCTTGACGAATCCATCTACACACTTTCCTGGTCAATTCCATTTGCAAAAAATGCTTTTCTTCCATTGTTTCAATCTAAAAATTCTGACTAGACCACTTTGACCACTTGCATCCTATTATTTATCATGAGCCCAAATCATAGATTTATACTCTCCTCCTGATAGTGAACCAATTTTCTAGTTTTTGTTTCCACAAGTGTCAGTTTGCCTAGTTTTCAAAGCCAAATCCGAATGTGTTTTATGGTTTTCTAACTTGTTTTCTTGTAAACAATTTTGAGAAGGCAACTTTGACAGTAAATATCTTTTGACTAAGAATTCTTGATGAGATGATATTTGATAAGGTACAAGTATGTAGAACAAAAAATCAGTCTATGGATTCCTAGAGCCCAATTATATGTTTTGGTTGGTTTTTAAAACCAACTAATAGGCCCTACTAGCAGAAAATCATAGTTTGTAGATAAAGTGATTAAATGAGTTTTTTTTATGAAAAAGCACTGCTTGAATTTGTTTCTAGTGGTTAATTTTTTTTAAATTTAGTGTTAGATGTTCTATGGATCAGTTTGGCACTTTAGGTGTTCAAAAATGAATTTTTTTTTTAGCTAGACCCACTTTCGGGCCTAACTAATTCTATTAAATTAATAAGGCATTAGGATTTTAAAATTTTTAAAAAGAGGAAAAGAGAATTCATAATGTTTTAAAATCATTAAAAAGAGGATTTTTGACTGAGAATGGCATTAAGGATCAATTTGAAAATCATTTGCATTCTTATTTATGTTGCCCACTGTAGGCAAAGGAATCACATCTTCTGATGAAAAGCCTACAACTTTTATCACATCCTAAAGGTTTCAGAGGGTATTTTCAAAGGAAAATCCATTGTAGGAATGGATTTTGAGCTTTCATCTAAATAAATTAACCCTCTTCAATAATAAATTGTGACTATAAGTTGTACAAAAAAACCATAATTACAAGCCATGTATCTGAAGCATGATCTTTTTTGCCTCAATGACTCAAGTAAATACATGATAGACAATATGGCATGTTAAATCTCTCCACAAAAAAATATTACTTAATGAACTCAATCTTTTTTTGTATCATTATCATAAGGATAAATTATATCTCAATGTCGACTTGAGCTTTGATGAGCAATTGCATTGCCTAGAGAACTAGAGCCTCTAACATTTGATGGTGAACTTGTGGAAGGTTTGGGCTCCATGGATCTAGCATATATTGCACCTCTATTTGAGGAGCATCTTGGAGAAGAGACATTAATGTTTCCTTTGCTAATAACTTCAAGTTCTCTTGGGGCCAACATTAAGGAGGAATGAAGAGTCTTGAAAAGGTATCATTCCTGATGTGATAAACCATAATACCGTCATCTCCACACAAAAGAGAAGAGACTGTGTGCTTGTAGAGGCATTGATATTCACATCTCCACATGGAAAAATGAGCAATATATGGTAGCAAAAGAGAGAAGGAGGATGGTAGCTACTTTAGAAACAATAGAAGATACAGAGAAGCCATAGGGGAGCCAAGAAGAAGGTAGCGGTAGAAAGAAATACCATAGCACAACATTAAGTATAAGGAGCCAACAGGTAGACTTTATGAATTTTCCCCTTTTAGGATGCATCTAGAACTTTATTTTGCAAGAGGGCATGCCTTCAAGTTCAAACATGTCCTAAGAAAGGTTTTTTGCATTTGAGTTTGCAAAGGAGGTGTTTTGGAAGTTTGTTGAAAATGAGTGGAGCTCTAAGCATGACTAGATTTGATTGTCCTAGAAGTTGTATAGATTTGGTTTAAAAATCATGCAGAAAGAAGTTGAAATTTGGGAGGCACATTGGACATGAATTATTTTTAAGGAAAAATGCAAGTTGACATCAGAAATTTGAGCTCAGGCATAATTTATTACTTCTCCATCTTGTTGGTATGTTTCCCGAAGAAGAGTTTGCAAGGTACAATATGACTACAAAACTTAATAGCTATGTTGCTAGGATGTGTGCACCTGCCATTCATAAAACCATTAATGCCAAGGTACATTTCTTCTAAAGTTTTGTTAATCATAGCATCTTTCTTGGTTTTTTGGCTCATCCCTAGTGGAAGAATGATTCATTTGTAACATTGCTATCTTTACTAATCTTACTCAAAAGTGAGCATTATAAAATGACTTTAATGTATAGGCCAAAGGCCATATAATTGAAAGTTTCATTACATTGAAATAATGCCACAATAGTCCAAGGAAGAGGAGAGTCACCCACATGTATGAAAAATAGAGATCATCCATGGAGCAAGTAGAAGTTAGCAATGAAAGACTTTCAAAGTGGCAAAAAAGCCCTACTAGGTGATGAGAAGCAAAGAAGTTCATTTTTTTATTTTTGTCCCACCATGGTTGTGGGGTGGGCTTTTTATGTGTTTAAATATCAAATACACATAACACTTAGCATCTTAAAGACACCCCCATTTTGGAAGCTACAGGTTGAGGAGGGACCCATTATGACTGACAGCTAGACAGATAGTGTAGGCTATAAATTTTGAGTAGGAGTTCATTGGGAAATGTCATCGAATGTCACCAAAATATTGTAGACACCATGTCTCCATTGGAAAATAGGGTGGTCCATTGGCAAGTGACATGGTGACCTCTCAAAAAGTTGAGAAATCTGGTGAAGATCATTGGACTCGATGACAGTTAGGAGGGCTAGTAGGAAGGTGACAAGTGACATCAAAATTGTTTGGATTCCAGTGGTCACCATGTTGCCACTAGAAAATGGGAGGTTATACCAGAAAGCAACATGGGGACCTCCCAAAAAAGCTGAAATCTAGCAAAGTATTGTGGGGCCCATCAAGGTGCAATTGAACCATTCAAAAATTGACATGTGGCATCGCCTAAGTGCCCAAGGGAGGTATAAGGGATATTTTAGAATAAATAATATCCTTTTCCAATTTTTGAGATCATTTAGTTTAAAATTTGAAAATTTTGTTTTAAGAACTAAATTTCTATAGGTTATATTATAGATTTTTTTTTTAATTTTTCAAATTTTGACATTTTAATGTGAAAGCCATGGTTGGGAGCCTAAAACTTCAAATGGATGCCACAGGGGCAATTTTTGTCTAAAATAGGCACTCCAATATACTGTTCAAATCAAGAGGAAATAAACTTTCCAAATATGAAGTCATATTTTGCATAGATATTCATTGATTCTCTCTATAAGCAAATATATGTTTTTTGGGGTATTCTCAGCAAAACAAGTAGATTTCACCATTGAGTATCAAAATCAGTTAGGAGGCAGATATAAAAGCTTGTTGAAGCTTGAATGTAGAGAAAAGTAATTGTAAAAAATTTTCTTGGCTTCTAGAGGTCATATTTAACTAATTTAAAAATTTTGCCTTGAGTTCAAATCTAGCATCAAAATCAATTATGTTTTTCAGTCAAATATCTGAGATATTTTGTGCTTTTGAGAGCCAAAATGGTTAAGGATTTGATATGCAATTATAGGGAGATATTAGAGAGATGATTTTAACTTCCAATACTTTTTTTTGAGTGGACACATGTCAAATACACAATAGATCTATGAATTTACTCTCCCCTATATCAGTCTCTTTCTCATTCTTTATATTGGTTCCAATTTTTTGGGGAGAAAAACTACTCACTACTATGATACCATTCCCTTTAGCAATTTCTATTATGAGTAGCATTAAGTTTTAGATAGATAGCTCTCATTTGTTAGGTGATTCTTGAGTCATTCCTATACATCTCTCAGGTATTTGTTTTCAAGGAAAATAAATAAAACATAGCAAAGGGTTTACATTCATTTTGAATCTTGTCTCGTGTTCATGGATCTATAATTTCTTCTGATTTATGAATGAAGAGCATAAATTAGGTTGAATTTAGTTTTAAAATGCATGTGGTTGAAGTATTTTTCTTATGGAACAAAGGGCCATGTAATTGCTTGATATTTATCACATAGTTTGCAAACTTCATGATGGGATAATTTGAGTATGAGATTCATTTTGATGGAGATGTCTATTCACAAGGTGAAAGATAGATAAGGGATCTTGATATAGGAGTTATGTCAAAGATTTCTAGAAGATGTATTGTTGTAATTCATGTAATTGCCCAATAGATAAGGCATTGATCAGTTGCAGGATCATTCATTTTTGTTACTCATATCTAGGTCTTGCTATTATTAACATATTAAATCATCTTTTCCCTTGATTTTGAAACTTATTCAAAGTCTAATCCTCACTCAGCTTATGAATTTCATTGTCTTGCATATGGCTATTTCAGATCTATGTTATCTCATGAGTCATTAGGAGAAATAAGGGTTAAATATGCTATTAATAGATTCAAGAATATGTTTAGCACTATTACCATATAAATTGAATCTAAGGTCCAATTACCTAGGTTTTGCAGAGCCTAAAGTAGAAGAAGGGTCTAGCCTTATAGTTGGCTTGATGTCTAAAAGGATATATTAAGGATGGGAGTCAGCAGCCCCTAGATGTGTCTCATTCTCGTTGGGGTAATTGGGACCCTAAAGCATTTTAAAACACCAATACCACCATCAATGATCACATCACAACACTTATCTTCACATTTGGACCTTATGCAAAACAAACTCCTCCGTTGATCAGGTTCACTCTCACCATCGAGCAAGATTCTTCTATTGAATTGGAATTCTCCTCTTTCAACATCTTCATAATGTGATGATTTGACATCTTTATGAACATGTGCTACTATGGCCTATCCTTAAGCTCTCCTATCATTCCTTCCTTCGCCTTGGGAACACTCAAATACTCTATTCCCTTCTTCTCTATAGTACAATGTTTTTCCACAAAATCCTCCTCTTCCATCTCCTTGCCCTCTGCATATACCTCTTCCTCTCTGATCTCTATTATTATGTTAATGGATATTATTGGAATTGTTTCTCCTATGAATTCTACTTCTTTCCTCATATTTTTTCTTTTGATCATCATTTTGGTTTCCATAAGACCATTCACTAGATTGTCCACCATGACCTCTACCATTATTTTTGTTTTCAAACTTCTTGTTCAACTTTTCCTCAACTCTTAGGGAAAACTAGAATGAATCTTGAATATTGGTCATTCAAATTAGACTCAACTCCTCTTAAATGCTTGGCCTCAACCCATTAAAATAACATGAACCTTTCTCTATTAGCCTCTGCATGATTGGATTTAATGAGAGCTCAATAGAACTCTTCATTATACTCTTAAAGAGATCTTTCTCCTTGCTTCAACCCTTGAATTTTTTTTAGAAGATCAAGCTTGTAATCCATAGGAATGAATTAGCACTTGAAATTGGCTATCATCTAGTCCCATCTCATGATTATATCATTTCCTCTTCTATTTCACTCCAACTAGATCTTTGCATGGACCTTTAGTTTGGACTTTACAAATTTGGCCCTACAACAATTGATGGTGCAAGCATTAATTATTTGAGGTTTCACCTCATTTTGGAGCCATTTAATCCTTTATCATTGGACCTAAATTTTGGATAGCCAAAATGCATACCAAAACTCTACAATAACTACACCAATACATATGATATGGCAATAAAACTCATCTAGCAGGTTGATACATCAAAGATGAACATCCATATATGAGATTAGAATAATATGAGCACATAATACTAGTTTACTATATATATATATATATATATATATATATATATATATAAGCAAGATCCCTCAAGTAAAAAATCTATATAGGAATAACACTTATTAAAAAAACACAAAAATTTGAAAACTGAAAACATAAATCCACCTCCTGAGATGTTCTCTTTCATGTGTATTCTTGAGAATAAGGCATTACAGAAGTGTGCCATGTTTTTGGTATACATTTTTGGGATCCAGTTCTATCATACATTTTTGGCACTCTTTTGTAGAAGTTTGAATGGACAAGGCATGGAGTGGCTGACTCAAATATCCTCTCCTCTTAAGACATTTGACAAGCTTTCACAAATATTTATTCAACATTACTCATGCAGCCTAATATATCTCGTTACTATGCTAGATTTATGCAACATCAAGCAAAAAAAAGGAGAAACTTTTGTTACATACTTGCAAACATGGAGAAGGCTTCACTCTATATATCCTTTCCAAATACCCAAAAAATGAGAATACCAACATATTTGTTAGTACTCTTGTGCTTGAACTGCATTATGATCTTAGATAACAAGTGTTCACCACATCTAATGGCATTATTTAGAGTTCTTATCGTATTCAAGATGTTTCTATTAAGAAGGGGGATATAGTCCTAAACAAAGACAAAAATGGAAATGAGAATGGTAAGGACAAAGGAAAACCTTGACATACAAATAAGTATGTTGTTAATGATGGGGTTGTTGATATGCCTAAGACTAAGGAATCTACTTTCAACTTAGATAATACTATTCTTGCTCCCAAAGAACAAGAAGCTACACAAAAAAATGATTAAACACATCTCAAGCTTATGAAAAGCCTAGGTTCATAAAATCCTCTAATCCTAAGTGTAACTTCACTCCATTGGCTAATTCATATGGTGTGATTTTAAAGACATTTCTTGCTAACAAGCTCATTATGCTTCTCGATAATTCAAGACCCTATGATCTCAATGTCAAGACTCCTTGGTGGAGAGATGATATTTTTGCAACTATCATAGAAACAAGGATGATAACATGGATAATGGTCTTAAGATCAAGGATGTGGTACAAGATCTCATTAAAGAAGGTAAGGTTACCATTGATATGTTGGTTGAGAACTGTGATCATAAAGCTTTCAATGACCCTATCCCAAAATTTGAGCAAGGAGAAACTTCAAAAGTAAACAAGAAGAATCATGAGGCCAAAATCAACTATACATACACCAACATTAGCAATGTCATAAACATGTTTTGGCCTATTAAGGAGAGTGTTTACATGATGGGGCCTAAATTTGATGAGGTACCTATCTATGATACTGATGATAAAAGACCTAAAGTGATTTTGAGAACCCTTGACTCTTACCAACACTTTGATGATAATAGATCTCTGGTTTCAGTTATGGTTTCAAACTCCTCTTCATCTTGTGGTAAAAGACTAAATATTTTCCCTAGGGGTCAATCCAAGGTTATTATTAAGGTTGTGGATAACCCTAAACAATCTTCCTCATCTATGAAGACTACCATAACTACTAAGTCTACTTATGATCTTCTTATTCAATTGCAACACACTCCTACCCATATTTCCACTTTTGAGTTGCTAGAGTTATCTTCTTTGTTTAAGGAGATTCTAGAAAAGACTTTACACACAACTAGTGTCCCTAGAAGCATTAATGTAGATAAGCTCCAAGCTATGGTTCATCACATTTTTGCTTTGTATTACCTAACCTTTTTGGAAGAAGATGATAAAGATCTTAGTCACCCTCATAACCTTGCATTGCACATTGAAACTTCCAAATGTATTGTACCCAAGTTAGACACATATTGATAGATAATGGTGCATGGTTAAATATTGTCTCTTTTAATGTTGTTCCACAATTGGGCCTCCTAGAATTTTTTATTGACCCTAGCCAAAATATTAAAATCAAATATTATGATGAAGCTGAAAGCTCCTCCAAGGGTTTTATTATGGTCCCTATTCAAGTTTGTCCTATGAAAAAATATTTGGTTTTCTAAATTCTTTATATTCTTCTTACATACAACACTTTGTTAGGGAGACCTTGGATACATGACATGCAAGCTATTCTATCAACTTTTCAACAATGAATTAAGTTTCCCTTCAATGGTATTGGAGTCTTGATTATGGGAGATAATTCTATGTCAATAAACACAATAATTTTTACTAAATCCCTAGTGCCAAATAATAGATCTTCTAATGAAGCTAGATCCTCACTTGCCAACTATGAGAAAAGGCTAAAAATAATGAGAATTGTTGTAGAAGAGTATACCTTATATTGTATTTCTATATTACCAGTGTCTCCACTCTCTAATGGTAAGCCCTCTAAATGCATGAAGACTTCATCCTCAGCTATGACTATTTATGACACATTTTTCCAATCCTCTATTCCATTATAATATGAAATGGAAGAGAAAGCTAGTAGAGATTGAATATATAGAGAAGAAGACCCTCCTGACAAGGTTATACTTACTACACCTATTTCTCCCAAGAAGTATGGAAAGCAAGGCTATTAGTTTCTCAAATATATTGGTTATCCTAGACATGGACCTTTAAATGATAACAAAAATGCTCTTACTAAACCTATTAATCATACTAATAGTCACATAAGTTGAGAGAATATTAGCTTGGGCTATGAGGTTGATGAAAATCTTCCTATTTATGATTGACTCAAAAGATGAAACTCAACCTATAGCTACTACTCTTCTAGAATATGATTTCATCCCTTATACCTCCATCCTTTGGGGAGAAGATAAGCTATGAAATGATCACATTGTCGAGGCTTCCACTTCTAGATAGCTTGAATTTGATGAGTCTAATATAGATGATTCTAATAGAGAATAGATTAGAAGAATTATTTCTCACCTTGTAGTTTGTGATCAAAGCACTACCTCAAATCACTATGAATGGGATTTCCCTTTTTGAAAGATCTTGTAAAGTAGGAGTGGTACTAATCAAACCAACATAGTGGACAAGTCTTTCATAGGGTTTGATGAGTTGAACTCTTAACTTTCTTTAGGAGACCACTTTGATTCTGCTATGACTTACCATGATTTAGGCGCCTTTGGAAATTTCCTTATAAACTTGGATTCTCTCTTCACTTGAGATGATTCTATCCATATCAATAACCTTGAACCATCCACATTGCTATCCCTCATACACATCGGCCTCACTCATTGGTCCATAGAAACTAAAAAAACTGAGCTACCATCATTTTAAAATGATTATAATATTTCCTTCTATCTAAATGCTATTGACCCAATAGTCTCTTCCACTAGTGAACCAATTGTCAATATGGAAAAGTCAGATATCAAGTACCTTAGTCACATAGAATAAAAAGAAAAATGAAAATAAGATATTTGATGGAAATAATTAGTTTTTGGAAGTGTTAGAGAAAAAATGATAAAATAAAAGACATATCTGAGGGTAAAAACCTCTTTGAGGTGCCCAAAGATGAGGTACTTGGTAGTTTGTCCAAGCTATTTCCAAGATAGATCATCAATTTTAATTGAACCTATGCAACCTATGCAACCTTGGTACAGAAGAGTCTCCTAAGATCATACATTAATCTTAGTCACTATTAGCTAAAGAAAAAGAGAAGTTCTCTCAATTCTTTTGAGAAAATAAAATCAAAATTTCCTGCAGACAGATGCAAACATGCCTAATCTAGATACTGATTTAATCATGCATCAGCTTTATATATCCCTTGGTATCAAATATATTAAGAAAAAGTTCAGGAAATTAGTGCATACACATGTTACCTTATTGGTGAAAGCTGAATTAGAAAAGCTCCTAGGTGAAAACATTATCAGAGCTATATATTATGATGAATGGACATCCAACATTGTACCTATTTTAAAGAATGACAAATCCATTTGAGTTTATATAGAATTCAAAGATCTAAATAAAGGTTACCCTAAGGATGACATTCCATTTCCAAACATTGACATGATAGTTGATATGACTATAGGTTGTCAAATGTATTGATTAATGGATGTTTGCTCAAGATACAACCAAATAAAAATAGCTCTTGAAGATCAAGGAAAGACATCTTTCACTTGTGCTTGGGGTACCTTTTTTTTGGAATGTTATGCCTTTTGGACTTAAAAATCTAGGTGCTACCTATTAGAGAGCTACAATGACATTTTTTCATGATATGATGCACAAGAACATTTATGACTATGTTGATGACACCCTAGCTAAGTCTAAACAAAAAATATAATTGAGCTTGATATTGGACCACATTGAATTTTTTTTAGCTTAGGCTCAATCCTAAGAAATATACTTTTGGTGTCACTTCTAGAAAATTATTAGCTACATCATATCCACTAAGAGAATTGAAGTTGATCTCAAGAAAGTACAAGCAATAATGAAAATGCCACCCCCTAGAAATATAAGTGAATTAAGAAGTCTTCAAGGATGTTTGCAAACTATAAGGTTTATGTTAGACTAATAAATTATTTTATTATTAATTAAATCATATTGATTTAATTATTAAGTCATTTATTATCTCTAGTTTACTTAAGCTAAACTTTAGGCATATAATAATTAATGTTTTTATTAATTATTATCATGCAACCTAGGTTTTACCTATTAGTGTTTTGATCTCCTTTTATAAGGAGTAATCTGTTTGTAATTTATTCATTTGCTTTTGATAATAGAAATTTATCTTTTTCCTCATCAAGAATGTCTCATCTATGGATCTAGGGATTCTAGCCTCCATAGCTTTTACTTCTATCTTTTTGCAATAGGTGTTTGCATGTAGGTGATTCTTGGAAGCTCTAGGGTTAATCTTTCATTGAACTCAATAGTTTATCTCTCAATTGGGTGATAGGTCTCAATCATTTAATAAAAATTTACATAAGGGATCTACATGTGTGGGAAATGATGAATGTGAGAAGAACCTTTCTCAAATTAAGAAATATTTGGCTAAACAACCTATTCTCATACCTCCTATTCTTAGGAAGCCCTTAGTTTTATACATTTAAGCTACAACTACTTCCCTAGGGGCATTATTACCACAAAATAATGATAATGGAAATGAATGAGCTATATAATATATCAACAAGACATTAGTTACCTATGAGATCAATTACAATAATATTGAGAAATCTTATCTCGATGTTGTATTTGCCTCTCAAAAGTTGTGACATTACATGCTAGCTCATACTACACATTTGGTTACAAAAATTGATCCTCTTAAGTACCTTCTAAGTAAAGTTGCACTTATGGGTAAAATTACTAAATGAATGATGGTTCTCTTTGAATTTGACATTCAATATGTCAAACATAAAGCTATGAAAGGACAAGCTATTTTAGATCATGTTGGCCTAGTTTTTCACCACCCTTCTTTGTTATATTCAGCAGTGAGAAACCCTAAATGTGCACTCCAAAGGAACTTAAAATTTGGTCAAAAGACCCTAGGCAAAAAATTCACCAAATGACCTTGTGCTTTTCCTTGTTTGGCCCTAGCATGTGAAAACCTTAGGAAGTATCATTTCAAATAAATTTTGGCAGGACATTTTTATCCTAAAGTTTTATCTGCGCAAAGATTCCTTTATTAATCTTTTGATAAATTTTATGATGTTTTCCTAAATTGCATTATTTTATTTTGAAAAAATCCTATGTAATAGTAAGCTTCGATGACCATTGATCTTGATCAGATCAACAACCATCGCATTCCCACAATTCAGAGCTGCAAGGTTTTTAAATATTATGTGGAAGCGCTTGTTCAACACATAGCTTCTACTGATGTTTCAACTTTAGTGCACCAAAAAAAGTTAGTGGCTGTTAGAGCTAGTAAGAACTTTTGCAAAATTCTTAGTGTTCCTTGTGCATGTTTTAAAATCCTTGCGATATCATTGGCCCTTTCTTTAGTAAAGGTATTATTGTATAGCTCAGGGTTCCTGATTGTTGATCTTGTGAAAAATTAAAGGCTTGCGCATGCTCGCAATAATAAGATGAACAAATGTTAAATAATGTGGGAAAGAGAAAATTGGACAAGTGGCATAGGCTAACAAGATAGTCCCGCCATTCTCAAGGATGATGTTGAGATGTCTTTCATGGCAAGTGTCAGACAAGTTGGAATAGATGGAGACTTTTTATTCGTCACTTCAGTTAGCGTGGTATTTTGAAACACATGATTTTATAACCATTGATCTGTCAAGGATTAAAGGCCAGCACATGCTCACATTTTGATCTTGCATGAGAGATAAATAATGGAGGCAAGTAGTTTTTTGACATATGGCAAGGTAGGGTCAATAATTTCTAACCATATACTGCAAGGAGCCACACTGTAAAATGATCACTAACATGTACTACCAGATGTGCCACTATAAAGGTTTGTTTGCCAAGTGGAAGTGAAGCCTTGTCATCCATAGGTCTTTCAAAGATCAAGGGTTAGTGCAATCCTACATTATGAAGAAGCCGTTAGTCAGATAAGGAATGCAGGTATGCACCTTTGCAATGCGTGTCACAATGGGTCCAATGTATGGGAGAATGCTTAGTCACACCATGTGGTCTACCACTTGTGCTTAGTTGGAAACACTTATGATGTGGGCACATAAAATTTTAGAAATAAATGCAATGGTTAGATGAGTCAAAGAACATGGGTTAAAGGCATCCACTTCATTGGCCCAAGTGGATGATGCAAGCATAAAATGCATAATTGTTTTGCACCGTTGATCTTGTCCTGATCAATGAGGGGCACTTTCTCGCATTAAGAACCTAAATGAAGTTTAAACAAAGCGTGAATGCACCATGTGGACACATGTCCATGGTGACGTCTAAAATTTTAACTTAGAAGCTCTACAGGATATGATCACTATCACCATTGATCTTTTGAAAATCAATAGCTAATGTAATCTTGCAATAAGGAAATGCTCAATTAATAAGTAAAGTGAGAATGCACGCCATCTTGACATGTGGAAAGAGTGATGTCAAGCACCTACTTGTTCAGAAGAAAAAATGGGACCCATTGGCATGGAAGTTGTTAGAAGGAATAGACTCATATAAAGGCTTCCTATTGGTCAATGTAGCTGATTGGACCTTATTCAAATATGAATTGATCAGATTATTGATCTTATCTTGATCAATGAGTGGTGCTTCTCTGCAATTCTAAGGTGCAAGAAATTTAAGAAATGCAGGCAAGTGGTATTGCAACATGTGGCCTTTTTCTTAAAGCCATAAAACTTGTTTCCTTTTAAACCAGAGCCATTCGATCTGATGAAAATCTACAGATAGGATTCAAACTTAGTTGCAAATTGGAGGTAATGGTTACAGGATTTAATATGACTCAAAGTTTCCTTCATGTGACCTCAATGCACTGGTATACCATGAAAGATCACCATTATTGAAGCATACAATTGCATATTTTCTTAGAGAAAAAAGGATTTCTAGAGCAAGGGCACAAAATTTGTCAAGGGTTTCAGCGAACTTGCAGAGAAAATTATAGAGAAAGAAGGGAAAATTTAGTGGGCAATTAATCTGTAACCTATAAAAATCAAGAATTTGCTGCTGTAATAGTGTGAATTTTTAAAATGCCTCCACGATAGGAATTTATTGGGCAAACTGATTATTTAAAAAGGGCTGTGCATGATGATTTCCTCAAATAATTTCCCTTATCAGTAAATGAAATAACTAAAGGGAGGGAACTCATTCCTAAGAACCCTAGGGTAGCTGTGGTTGAAGGTTTCTATAATAGGGAATGGGTAAGAGATGCCCAAGTCTCTATCAGGGGTTTGCAATTGTTCAAGAAATGGTTCTTAGAATGGAATTTAGATACTCCTGTGAGCAATGTCTAGGATTTTGACATTGGAAAATTAACAGTTCCTTCAGTTTTCTTTGATAGTGATCTATTGAATGACCTAGCAAAGAAATATGATCCTATTACAAGATGGGTGAAAAATCATTCTGGAGTTAATCTTTTTAGGGTTTTCCCTGAGTTGTTCAGTGAAGTTTTCAACCTTAACCCTAACCATGCTATACATGAAATCATTGATATGGATGATTTACAAGCACGATATGATGCATAGAGAATATATTTGAGGATAGGGCCATTGCAGGAGCATGCTTCTAAAGTTGGAACCTTGCCTGTGATTACTGCTAATACATCTGAGCCATTATTGAAAAGACATTTTAACCCCAAGGCTCAGGCATTATATACCTCTCTTTGCACAATTTTTAGGATTGATGAGCTAAGCAAATCCTAGGCTCAATTGTTCTCATAATGGCTCAAACTCTTCAATTTGGAATGAGTACTATTCTAGATTTTACTACTTTCCTTGCAAAAGAGATTCACAATGGTTTGGTGGGAATAGCAAGGGGAAAAGTGAACAAACCATTCTATTGGTATTCATTGCTTATGCATGAATGCTTGTACAAGGGATTCACCTTCTTCTCCAAGGGTATGGAGCTAGAAATAATTAGGGATGGAGAGAGGAATCCAATATAGTTATGGAGTGTGGATATGACCTTAGAAGCCACAGATGCCAGTTATGTGAGGTTTGACAAACATTTTGCATCAAAGCTTAGCTTGATTTTGAGAGGAGATAGCCCTAGAATTCCACAAGCATTGTTAGAATTGGTCAAACCCAAGGACCATGCACAAGGGCTATTGGTTAGTCATAACTTGGGGGATATAATCCCTTATAATATCTTAATAGTTATAAGAGTATATGGCTTTTTGGGAAAGCCTCATGTTCTACCTTTCCATGTACCTTTGAAGATAGGGATAAATGAGCTCTTATGGTAGATAGGCACTTTAGATGAGAGGGAATTATCTAAGAAGGGTACCTTCTTTCCAATTGTTACTATAGTGCATGATTTTGTTTTTGTTAGGAAAGGGTGGAAGCACCTTAATTTATTTTTAGATAGATATAACATGGAAGAATCTCATGCCAGATTTACTAACCCTGAAGGATTCTATTATCTCTTAAGAGAGAGAATAAAAGCTTCCTGCATGGTGCAACAAGTATACTATCTGGAGGATGTGATCAGAAATGTTTTTACTCTACAAGAGCAGGAATTGAGAAAGGATAAATGAATAGTATATAGTAAAACTCTAAAATTTATTAATGCCTTTGACCTCTATTATGATCCATTTAAAGAAAAGAAATATTGGGGAGCCAAGATGCAGGCATTAATGAATAATTTTGCTGTGATAATACAAGCCATGAATGAGAAGAAGGATGCATATTTAAGGCAAATCCAAACAAGGCTACAGAAGAACAAAAGAAGATAAATATCAAAAATATAGTGGCTCCTGGCCAGTATACATTGCAGAGAAGGGCATGCTATGTCATGGTTCAAAGTGTGCAATAGGCACCCCTACATCAGAGGCCAAGGTTAGGAAATCCATCTATAGCCAGTTCTCCAAAAAGGAAAAAATTAGAGTAAGGGTCTTCTTCCCAAGTGGAACAATATTCCCCAAGCTAGTCTCCAATCAGAATTAACGATGAAACATCTCTGAGAGAAAAACTTAAACAAATTGGTGGAGAGGGAGATGTGATTGTTACCTCCACAGATTTGGAGATTGGAGAGCCTCAAGAACCACCTACACCTTCCTTGGATTTAACCGTTGCTGATTACCAAGGTAAGGAGATTGACCCTATAGTTGCTTGAGCCTCTGAGAGGTTTATTAATGATGAAATTTTTGTGAACTTTAGACCATTTGGACAATTTTTATGGAGGCTAAATATAGGAAATTTTGAGAAGACTTGTGAAAAAATAAAGGCAGAACAACCTGATAAATCAGATTCTACTATTAAGAAGGAGGTAAAGTCTAAATTTTTGAATGATTTTGCTCAATTTACCCCTAAGGCTGGAAGGAAAATAATTAAATAGTCAGGAGTTCTTATTTTGCCAGAATGGGATATAGTGAACACCATGGTTTTTGATTCAGTCAGGAAGCAAAAGGATGTCTAGTTTAGAACTGAAGAAGAAATATTACAAGCTCATAGAGGAGTCAAATTTAGTGATGACCACCAAGCCCTTGTTATTTGGTCAATTGAAAAAAGAGACAAGACTAGAATGCAGGAAAATTCCACTGTAGAGCATAATGGTGCATTGATAGTTTTCAAGGCTTGTGAGGTAGGTAGTATGTAGATAATAGGAATGGCCTTAGAAGTGCTAAAATTTGGTAGTGTTGTATCAGGCTAGGAAGAAGACAAATTTTTTCAACTCAATGCTAGGTTTGAAGAAGTTTTGAAAGCATATGAGGAAAGGGGTATGCAAATATAGTCATTGGAAAACAAAGTATCCCAAATGGAGAAGGTTCTGGGGAAAAGAAAAATAGGAGAGACTAGCAAACCTAGGATTACATACCCTCCTAGGCTACCTATTGAACCTTTCAAGTCCACTCCAATTATTGAGGTACCAGATACCCCTGAAAGGCCACAGTTCTACACTATAGAAGATTTTGAAGAAGAAAAGAATGAGTTGTATGCAATGCATGTAGAACTAAATAATTAGTTTGAGGAGAAAATAAGGCAGGGTATAATGTATTTAGTAAATAGAATTGAGTGGTCATCATTTTTTGATTTATTGGCAAGGATTACATCCATCAGGGATGAATTAAAGAGAGATGAAGCTATATTCACAGACCTCTTGTGTAGAAGTGGATAGAAAGAAATGAAGATATTACTACTATGTGTATATCTATCATCCAACTGCCCTGTCATCAAATAAAAGGAATTTTTGATTTACTAAATAAGTTGCAAGGTTTTGATGATAAGCAAGATTCTTTCTATAGAAGATTAACTACTTATTTTTCCAAGTATATTGTAGAAAAGTTTGATTTATTCCCTTGTGCATTAAAAACTATTGATAAAATAAAGGAAAAGGAGGAATGGAAAAGGGAGTTGGATGGGATTTTTTGTGAGAGAATAAATAAAGTTATAAATGAAACTAGACACTTGTTATGGGCTATGACAAAGGAAGGAGTTGGTTAAAGTGTGGATATTCTATAACTCCATTAGAAAGGAATTAGCTGATGTGGAGGCAATTGCAAATTCCCTGATAACTGTACAAAGAGAAGCCTTGAATTTTGATTGGCTGAAAGATATCACCTATAATAAGTGGAAAGAAGAGTTTTTGTCTTCATAATAGATAGAAGGAGGTGATGAGGTGGAGGATGACAAAAAAGAAGAGGGTAAAAAAGTAGAAGCCACCTCTGCCATCGATGATAAAGATAAATAGGATCCTCAGGTAGCAAGAGATGACTCATCACTGTCACATTTGATGGCTACCTATCCCAAGGAACTAGAGCACTAAAGGAATCTGATCATAATACGTTGTCTTTCCAAAGGGAATAACAGAAGTGGGCCCACAAAGGAATGTTCAATGTACCAATCTTTCTGTTATTTGTAGTGTTGTCTTGTTGTGATGGGTGTATGTAAAAATTTGTAAAAGACACCTATCATTTTCTCTTAGCCTAAAGCTTGTTGCATCTCACACTAAATAAGTGAGATTCTAAGGTTAGAGAAAGGGTCTGAATTCTATTTTTTCTAAGTGATATATTTAGTTTGTTTTTGGTCCATTGTCTTGGAGCAAGTTTGTGACGTATTTTCTCTATTAGTTTCTGAGAATACATAAATAATAGAGTGATCCCTGTGTTTCTTACTAAGGTCATTTTGAGTTTACTATAAATGTATAAAATTTTCAAAGAAAATGAATACAAATTATGAGCTGTCCCCATATCAGTTCTTTCTGAATTTTGTCTCCTTTTGATTACTTGGTTATCTTGATATTGTAGGAGTAAAGGCTTGTGCAATTGAATGCAATCCAGTTAGGTTGTATATATGTTCATCACTGCTATTAGTTCAATGGATTAAGTAAAAGATTCGATGAATTTGATAAGGTTGCTATAGTAGTGGAAAGGATTTTTGAATGATGAATTCTGATAAGAATTGCTGATAACATTTTTTGTAAGGCAACAAATTAGATCTAATGATTTGTAGTAGACTCTAAATCCCAATGGATTAGGCAATGGTCAAATTGATTCAGATGGAAGAGAAATGTGTCATAAATGGTTTTCAGATGCAGAATTATAATCAATTTTACTTTTATTTTCTAGAGATTTTCAAAGTTGGCCTGTACTTGTTTGCATGGAATTTTTTAGCTTTAGTTAGCCACCATTGCTGAGAACATCTGCAGACCTATAGAATAATTTTTGGCTAGATCTATTATATGGGATGTTTTTAGCAAATTGTCATGAATTATGCATGTATTTGAGGATTTAAGATGAAAATCAGAATGAAACTAAAATATTTCTCATATAGTGTTTCCTAGTCTTGAATCATCCCTGGGTATACCCACCCTAGTTTTGCAGAGCCTGAAGAGTAGAAAACCACCCTTGGTTTTTTTGAAGTTGGGACCAAATGGTTTGCACATACAATTGTTAATAAGAATTGGCTAATCTTTAGATTACATGAGTAATGTCATCTTGGTATTGAGCAGTTTGTTGCTTAATAGTCTTAAAACACCAACATATCAACTTACTAATTTCTCGATCCATGATAATATCCCTATGCAGATAGATTTCCTGGATACATCAATTATGTATGACACACAGAGAACCTAGAAACTATTCTATGATGGATCTCATACTCAAAATGGCATAATTTCTAGTACCTTGTTCATTACAGCTCATGGCTATACAATCCCTAATTCATAAAAGCTAATGGCCCCTTGCATAAATAATATAACAATATATGAGGATCTTAAGAATAGTATAAAACTGGCTATTTTATGGAGGATAACTAAGCTAAATATTTATGGAGACTCCCAAATTGTCATAAATCAAATCAATAATGAATATCATACCAAGGATGACAAGTTGATTCCATATAAGAAATTGGTTGATGCTCTACATAACTATTTCACCTTTTTCACTTTTCAAGAAATTCCCTTGGCATAAAAAAGGCTACAAATGCTATGACTACTTTGGCATCTATCTTACAATTGCAAGAACATGAATCTTGGTTTGAATTCCTAGCAGAAGAACTACATTACCCTACCTATGATTCCCTTGAAAATTGTGTCATCTACCCTATCCTTTCTCATGAATCCTCTTCCTTTGCTACCATTTAGTCCTACCTTTGCAACCAAATTGTTCTTGACAACCTCACTCTTGAAAACAAATGCCAACTAATTTGAAATGCCTCCCATTAATACCCTTGTTTATATTGAATTGTATAGGAAGAGTATAGATTGAATGCTCATTAGTTTCTTAGAGCCAGACGAGTCTAAATGGGTGTTAGTTGAAGTCCATGATGACATTTTTTGGGTCTCACTCTAATGGTGTCAAACTTATCAAAAAATGCTTAGGGCTAGTTACTATTAGCTTACTATGCAGCAGATGCCATGCATTATGCTATATCCTACAAGAAGTATCATCTACATGGTAACTTAATTCATCCTCCTAGATGTTAATTGACCCCATCTATCACATGTTGGCCTATTTAGTAGTGGAACTTTGATCTAGTTGGGAAAATACATCCTAGCTCATTGAGTGGAGATAAATTTATTATCATAGCTATAGAATACTTTAGTGAGTGGGTTGAGGTTGTTTCCCTTTCTACTACTACATGAAAGTATGTTTCTTAATTCATATTGAATCATATCATTTGTTTCTATGACATTCCCTCCTCTATAGTCATCAATAATGGAGGAACCTTCAAGAACAAGGACTTTAGATGACTTTGTCAAAGGTTTAAGATTAAACAACATTGGTCCTCTACCTATCACCCTCAAGGGAATAGTCAAGATGAGGCTTCAAACAAAAAATTACTCAAGATCCTATACAAAACTACACATAAGTTTGGAAAAGATTGACATCTACAAATTAATCCTACACTATTGGCATATAGAACTGATAGATGCACACCTACTGGGGCTATGCACTTTTCTCTAGTTTATGGTTTTGGGGCTATTTTTCCACTTGAGATTGATATTCCTTCCTTACAAGTCTCTTTGAAAGGGTTAATTAGTGATGAAGATTTTTGAGGTATGAGGATATATGATCTTGAAGTCCTAGATGAACATTGTAAGGATACTTTTGCTCATATGAGAGCTTATGAAAAAAGAATGTCTACAAGCTACAATGAGAAGGTTCATCCTAGAGAATTTCAAGTTGGTGATCTTGTCCTTAGAGAAAATCCAAGAAATTATCAAAATAAAGAACAAAAGGGAAAATTCAAACATAATTGGCTAGGGGCTTACATAGTCATTGCTGTATTTGGATATAATGCTTATTAGCTCTCTACACCTAAGGGAGAATAGCTCCCTAAACCAATTAACATACTACACTCAATAAATTCTATGCTTAGTACTTTTGGTGCTCAACACTTGATCCTATCTTATGATCCTAAAAAAATACAAAACTCAATAATATACGATGCTCGAAAAATCCAAAAAAGAAGAAAATCCCAAAAAATGATCATCTAAGTGAGAACCTAGTGATAGACACTTTGATGTATTACCATTAAAAAAATCCTTCCAAGTGCTGAAAACCTGGAGATAGGTTCTACTTGGGACCCATGTACTTATGTCTATAAATATCTCCCTTTTCACTCATGATTCATTAATCTCATATTGCTTTTGTCTTGCATAGCTTGGAACTGACTCTCATCTAGGTTTAGGGGGCATAAAATGCATAGATTATCAGGGTCTCCTTGTTGCATTGGTGTTTCTTTGGAAACTAACTCAATATTATTTTTCAATACTTCCACTTGACATCAAGTGTTTTTCAACACTTATTAGATACATTAGATACAATCTAGGATGTTGTGACATTTTTTGCTGGAAGACTTGAGTCCTAAAGAGATAGTCATGTGATTTCTATACACATACTTAAAATAAAACTAGCTGAGACTTGTTGGTTTTATTTCTCTTTTTGTGTTTTCCATGATGACTTTTTTTTTGAGTGTTCTATTGGCCTATATTTTCACAAGCTTAAAATCCCACAAAATTATTATGAAAATCTAGTTCTCGTCCTAAATAGTTACAGTTTGTAATTTTCATGTGCAAATTTACCCTAGAAAAAACCTAGTTCATAATCCATGTCCTTGAATCAATTAGAAACCCCCCTTATATACTTTAAAAATGTTTTCACACTTTTAAAAGGACCTTCAAGATTTTTAACATGTGACCATGTAACCAAGGTGATCACAAGGTTGTTGCATGATTTGTCTCTTAACATCTTTATTGTGCAACTATGCAAAATAGTTAGAAGCCCCTTTGATCACTTGGTCATAGTGGTTTGTTGTAGAAGGTCATACTAGACAATGAATTGGAAAAATAGCTAAGAAAACAATAGTCAGATGGTTGCATAGTTAACTTTGAAGTTAGAGTTTCAAGCTGTGACTACACAAAAAGAGGTTGTTTCTTAGTCATAACCTAATGAAAATTTCAAAATTTTGGCATGTGGTGACATCTAAGAAGAATTATTTCTCATAATAGTTAGGTTATGGAGTGACTTAGTGATTTATTATGAATCACATAGTCAGAGGCTCAAAGATATAGTGTTTTGAGATGACTGCAACTATGCAAAAACTAACATTGTGTATAGCTGAAGTACTTGATCACGCAATCAAAAAGGCTTAAGTGGTAACAAGAGATATTAGCTATGATTGGGTGACAAGATTATAAGTTTGAAGTAATTTTTTTATTGCATGGTTGTATAGTTAGAAGGCATGATATAAATCAGAGCTACAACCTAGTGAAGCTATTGAGCATGAGGTAAAGAATTCTTAGTCACATGGTTGTGCAATTAAGAGATAAATGGAAAATGAAGCTGTAACCTCACAAATCCTATGATTGCACAATTGCACATTGAAGAATTGCATTTGAATGAAGCCCTGACTTGGTGAAAAGGGTTGGCAACCTTTGAAAGATCTTTTGATTATACGATTGCAACATTAAGAAGACTAGTCAAAACATAGATTGAAAAATGGAAATTGCATTGGTTTGAAATAGTTAAGAGCTCTTAAGAAGTTGTTTGATCACACGATCATGTAGTTAAGATATTAAGAATGAGAAAAGGAAATGATGTGGTGACTTCTTAATTTTAAAGGGTTTCAAATGATCATGAGAAAGAAATGCTAAAGTTAATATTTAAGTATGATCATGCAACACAATCAAGAAGATGTTAATATTTATGAAGTTCCCCAGTCACACAGTAAAGCGGATGGAACAGAAAAGAATTTGCAAAGAAATAACAAGGTTTTCAAAGTAGTCATTAATGGGTCACAATGTTTAAGATTTTAAACATCAAACTAGAACATGAAGTAGTGACCAAGGGATTCACATGGTCATAGGCAAAAACATCAAATGGTAAATAAGTCTTGTGAAGCCATGAATAGCCAAACTATCTATAGTGTTTTCATGGTTGCAACATAAGCTTTTAATATGAAAGTAACTGTTGAAACCTCACGATGATTAAAAAGATAGGTACTATCTAAAAAAGTGTGAGAAACATTTTGAAAGGATGGTAGTACAAGTATTGTAAACCTAATTTATGACAATTTTTGAGATTTTAAGAATTCGCATGCATGCTAACTTAAAGACACCATAAATTCTATTCTCTTGCTAAACTTCTACTAAAGAGATGATGAAATGAATTTCTAATTAAAGAATTCATAGAATTCAGAGCAAAGGAGATTGAATGCAAAATTTCTTTGAATTTTTTTTAGAGTTTTTAGTTGGAAAGAGATTGTTTGAAGGAGTTGAATTCAACAAAAAATGGCACAGGAAGAAAGAAAGATAATCACTCAATTCAATGTGGAAGAAACTTCTCAAGGTGCTGAGCAACCTAAAACCAAGTTAGCCAACTTGTATGGTAAGGAATGGGTATATTTTCTCCTAGGATCATCCCATGCATGCACAGACAATAAATTCCCACATTTTAAGGATACATACAACTTTTGTAGGTATGCCACTATGCTAAAAACTAATGGGAACTAGTTGTTATGGTATTTCTACAATAAGAGATTCGATAAGCCACAAATCTATAGCCCTTTGATCAAAAACTTGAAAAAATTGATTATACTAGAGGCAATAGTTGATGTGGACTAGTAAAAGCCCTTATTAAATCCTATAATCCTACCACCCATTGATTTCATAGGAAAGAAAGGAGCCTACTATGTAAATTAGATGGAGAAAATTCTGTTGAAGTTTTTGTTTTTGGAGAATCAATGACCAAGCCCATTGAGTAAGATAAAATGAGTGAAACCTTCAAGAAGTAGAAAATATTTTTCACTAGTAGTGTAGTGCTTGCCCCTAGTTCACATTTTTGATAGTTAGTAGCATTGTTTTGAGACTATTAGATATTGTGCTATGGATTGCATTGATATGTGATGAGATTACTTAGACTTTACATTTCATGTATGCATGATGATTATTTTTAGTGTTTGCAGTTATTAATGATGATTAGTAAGATGATTTATTATCATGTGTGTTTTTCTATGGATACTTACCCCATACTCGCATGTGTATGGTGTGCGTGTTTGTTCTTATGTATGGCATGTCTGATGTGGTTAAGGAAGGGAGTCGTAGTCACCTGCTAGTCGGGATCTAGACGATGCACCACTTCTTTCTATTGCTTGTTTAGTTTAGTATATATATTGTGCTTGTACATGTATGGATTTTATGCAAGTTGCAGGTACTGGGTATCGACTTCCCTGAATTGCCAGGATGAGCATGCCCCATCACACTATCTCAATGATAAGAGAGGGGAGATAATTCTCAAGTCCAAATCCCAACCCTTTAAGCCATTTGTTCTAATTGAAAATTAGGGCAAGTATTTGAGTTGAGTACCCTCTGAATATGTTGGATAATGTAATTCATGATATTAACCCTTGGTTTGATTTTGTATGTATTTTGGCTATGATGGATTTTCATATATTTACCTTGTGAGTCTTTGGTGTATTTTCTATTAATTAAGCCTAATTAAAAGATTTAATTAATGGTTTAATTTAATGAAAAATTAATATGATATTTTAATATTTATTTTATTTAATTAATTGGAAAATTAATTAAATAAAATAATTAAATTTGAAAATAAAAGTTATAATTTTAAATTTGGAATGTGACAATATTTATTTTAATAATAATATATTTGGAGTTCATTTTTAAATGACTAATTAATATTATTATTAAAGCTAATAAATATTCTAGCAATTAAGTTTTGAAAATGAAATTTAAAAGTGAAAAATATATGAAAATAATTAAAAGATTCTAGATTTCATGTGACTAAAATATAAATATATTTACTTTTAAATAAGTGGAATTATTAAAGTTAGTGCATGAGATATAATAATAAATAAATTAAATTGGAAAGAACAAAGTAAATATTATATTAATTAATGTGCATTAATTTTAATATTTTCTCACATAGGAGTTTGCAAATTCTCGAGAATTGTCATGTAAACAACACAGGAGTTTGCACTCTAAGAATGCATAAGTTGTCTACACTTAGGAGCTAGCATTTTATTTGAGCACATGGTGTCTACAACCTTAAGACTCATCTAGAAGGTTGGAGAAGACTCATGCTTGGTTGTCATGCTTATCTTCTAGTTGTTTCTAGAGACATTCTAGATGCATCTTAGAGGCCTTTAAATAGAGGCTCTCCTAGTGTGTTTGGACAAGTTACAAGCTACAAGCTTCAAGCTTAAATGGAAACTTCAAAGCTTACAAGCATTTGAGAAGCTCATTGGAGGATTCAGTTGGCTTGGATCTTGGAGGAATTATGAATGATGGAGAAGGAAGGAATTTTCTATGGACTTCTGAGGCATGGCAAATTTAACATCAGTGTCTAGGTGCACTCGTGATATTTGCATACTCTCTTTGCACTATTTCTCTTCTTGTCTTCATTATGTCTATTTATGTGTCTGAATACTCTCTACAATTGAGTTTGAAATTGGAATCTAGATATGCTATTGGTTGAGAAGAAAATATTAGAAAACCCTAGATCCAATTAAGAAGGAAGTTAGATCTAAAATGGGTTTGGGTTCGATATAGAATCAAATTGAGAAATGATGATTTCAAAATTTATAGTTAAACCTGTTGGATGGGTTAAAGGATATGTTTAGAAAATAATTATTTAAAAGGGAAAATTCTTGTTTAGAAAAGCCCTTTAAATCTAAGTATATATTCTCTTTTGTAAATTTGCATAAATATATATATACATACATATATGTATATACATATATATATATACATACATATATGTATATACATATATATACATATATGTATATACATATATATACGTATATGTATATAGTTGTGTATATTGAAGTGAGAAACTTATTATTAAATCCAAAATCGCAACCCGTTCTTCAGAAAATATTTTTATGAAAAATGTTATATAAAAACAAAATTATATATATATGTGTTGGAGGTGCGGGATATATCCCCACTCCCCGTACCCCATCATCTCACCGACGACAACACACGCAGGTCTAAAGTGCACCCGTGCAACTGTAGGGTACCTGTGACCCATGGGCTATGAGGGCTTGTTTCAATATAGCTTGTAGGGAATACTAAAGTTTGTGTCCAATACTATAGGCGTAGGTACATTGTACCATGCTTCCCCACTGGCCAATGCCTGCCCATGGTCGTACCCGCGACAGAGTTTGCACTCAATGGCCGTGCAACAGATGCATCGGGGGGACAGCTTAATATGGGTTCGGCGATTTATAAATCGCCCGAAACATTAGTCATTTGTTGTATATGTTTTGGGATTCGATTAAATGGGTTGCAATTAATATTTTCTGTCTATAGATTGATATAGTTTTTGAATATTGTTTAAGCTTTCTTTTGAATTATATATATATATATATATATATATATATATAATATTTGTTAATATTAATATATATTAAATAAAGTTTTAATGATTTGTTATAAGGGAGGAGAAATGTTATATAATAATTAGCTTAATTTAAATTAAGGCTAATTAATAAGAAATGCTATAAATTGAAGATTTTTAATCTTGTTACTAGATTCTTGAGAATTGCGAATTGATTTACTCAAAATCCATAAGGGAAGTATTTTTTGGAAATTATTTTGATTATTTTGGAGTTCTCAAAATTGTTAAATGATAAATGTTTAATAATAATTTGTCAATTATTATTAATAGAGAAAAAATATTGATATAGTTCATGTAGTGAACTTCTAATATTAATTATTTAATGTATATTAAATACTATTTAATATATATTAAATAGTTAAGAGGTGGTAATTTATAAAGATGTTTAATGATGATTATTAAGAGACTCAAATTTTAATAATATTGGATTAACATTTAAATAAGAAATATTATATTGACAAGGAGTCATTGTTATATTATAACATTGTCATAATATAGCCACGATTTGAATTATTGTTATGATTAATATGTTATTAATTAAATTATTGATATACCTTAAAGGTTAGTTAAATATTAACTAATGAAGTTTGTGGAAGGTTCTCTCGAAACGAGTGATAATAGTTTTGATGAGTTTATTATTTATTAATGTTTGTTGGGTCTAGCAAATTATTGATAAATAATAGTATAATGATCTAAATGATTATTGATAATGTGGGTTAATTAAGGAAACATTAGTATTCATATAAGAATTATGAATGTGGTCATTACAGAATTATTATTAAGATTTCCAATATAGCTTGTTATTAACAAGTTATTATTAATCTATGAATATTAGAGATTTGAGTTATAGTTGACTTTTAACGTACAAATTATAGTTAGTTATTAGCCAACTGATATTCACTGGGTTGATGGTATGGTTGTGTAATTATTAATTAAATCAATTAACTAGGGTTAATTGGATTTAACTAATAATTATGTAATAGAGATTTAATTGATATAATTCTTTTAACGAGATTGTAAAAAAATATTGATATTGAAGTTGATAAGTCTTATTTTGATGACTTGAATAATGACCTTAAATATTTTAATGGTGAGACTTAGTAATATTTAATTGAGAACTATTAGAATGATAAAAAGGTCATGGATTGTGTACCTGTGTTAATTGATTGAGATAAATAAAGTTATAATTTTTTATTCAAAGATTGATAATTGGTTCTCTTATAATATAACGAATAATGATCCTCTGATTATGTTGAAAAGTTGAAGTAACTTTAAAGAAGAGTTAATCAATAAGAATATGGATCTTAGTTAAATAAAGAGAATAATTTAATTAAGGGTCAATGATGATCAGTTTAATGAGTAAAGTATTTACCCTTAAGTTATTCTTAGAATGTAATTTTAAATAATGGAAGGATAATGTTATCGGGAAAACAAACGGGTTGACATGTAGGTCAAATGAAGAACCTTACACATTTATATTTGAAACAAAAACTGAAGCTCTACACATTATTCAGCTATGTGATTTTAGTAAACCAAAACATGTGTTTACATTGTGTATTCTATATGCTTCTTGTTTTGGGTTTTGGATTGACTAGTGTTGACCAGTTATAGGACATCTACCAGAGGCTCGGGGGTTATGATTGTGATGTCATGATGATGTCTTAATTCTGATCTTATAAACCCAACCATGGTAATGTGATCGTATTCTCTATGAGATGATTGTATTACTGATTATTATTGCTTATCAGTCTTCTTGAGTGAAGCTGAGTTAGATGTATCTGAGACATTTGAACTAATCATTTTTGAGTCATCGATCAGTTATCCTTAGATTGCTTTCCAGTCACCATGATGGGATTGAAATGTTGATTTATTTCTTGATGATGTCATGCTGTGACATGTTTTGACTCAACCATTTTGGAGTCTTTGATCAATATTGCTTTGAGATACCTTTTTGGTTGCTTGTTAAGAACCAATGGATATTGTGATTCATATTGTAGATTATATTTATGAGGTTTTATTTGTGGAGCTTTTATATGTTCTTGGATGGGAGAACCATCTTATTATCAGGTTTCCTATTAAGGAACCGAGTTTGATCTTTATGAGTGTTGTGGTATGGGACACAACTATAGATTTATGTGCTTAGGAGAGGTTGTCTAGGTACATGACTATGGGAGTGGCTTGCATAGGGGTCCGGGGCCCAAACTGGTCAGTACTAGGGTAACCTAATGCACGTTATGTAATAAGTGATAATCTAGTAATTAAAATTTATGGGGGGAAACACATTAAAAAGATAAGTTAGAGATATTTGAACCACCCATGCCTTGAGTGCTTGTATAGACTAAGGATGGGAGAAGTGCCTCATCTTCTTGAGAGGGCTTCTTGGTTTCCACATGTGCCACATTGAGGGTCTAGGGTTCAGAGTAACCAATTCAGGGTAACTCAACGCTTGAGGGTCTCGGGTCTAACAAGAGACCAGTCTAGGGAAACTCAAGCAGCCATGTGATGACACTCCCTAGTATGTAGCTTGAGTCTCCTCTGTAGATTTTTTGTGTACCTTTGGTGGTGTACTTATTGTTGTGCCTCTGGAATTAGATGTTGGTTTTGAGATTGGAACCTTTGAGTTAGTATACTATTAGGATTCCTGGACTTAAAGAGTATTATGCTATGTGGTTTTGATGGCCTGTTTGGGACTTGAGATTATCTCCTCAGAATGGTGGGAGTGGACCATTTAGGTTCCACGCGGTCGGGTGGTAGTGTTTATCACTCTTATCATTTGAGATCTGTCTGAGACACCGTGACTGGAGTATTCTTGGTTGGTATTTATCTTCTTTTTGTTCTTGGATCATTCTGATAGATGATATACCTTATGATGGATGTATTTACTGGTGTGTTCTTATAGTGATGATTTGCATATGTTAGATGATTTTATCTTATGCTTTACTTTGCATGTTAGTAGGATGTTTTAGGAGAGACATTCCTACTAATTTAATATCGATGATCTCTTCGGTGCTTTGGAATGTTACGCACGGAGGGGTGGCTAGGATCCATGATGGTCAAATGATGCTATTTACGATTGGGAGGAACCGTGCACTTAGTTATTTAGGTTTGTGACATATGGTTATATTTTATGATGGATGCTATATCTTTATGATGATGATGTATCATGTATGATATGTGGGTTCATTTATGTAATTGCATCATGGATTAATATTGGATGTTGATGTACTTTATTTACATGGACATTTATTCTTTCATACCTTGTAACATGTACAATGGATGATTGAGCTAAACTAAAATGTAGTTACAAAAAGGACACTTGTATATGGTTTAAGAATGTTGGATGTATCATTGTTATTTCATAAGGATGTGATGTTAGATGAATGGTTGATTTAGATGTAATTCAACATTAAGGGATCTTTAAAGAATGTAATCTATTATGTATGTTATGGTTACTTTCAGTTGGATGTTACTATTGCTTTCGCAGATGTTATGAATGGTTTTACTTTCATGTTTAAAAAAAATAAAAAATTGTTTGGAAAACTTTAGGTTAATTCTTTGGATCTCTTGGTGGGGAATTACAAGTAGGATCATGAAAATAAATATCCCCAAGGCCAAGAAGGAAAAAGGCAAGCTACCAAAAAAGTAGGAGATTTCATGCGTTAGGATTTTTTCAATAGATACTTCCAATACATTGTGTTTGGAGTTGATAAAGTGATTGGACTAGATGGCATGATTAATGGTCATGGATATATTTACATTATGGCCCTAGACATCTAGGACTTACACCAAAATGTAGGGTATGACTTTGTGACACACATAATCAATGTGATTCACAATGAAATTGTTGCTACTTAGAGGGGAGACATGGGGAACTTCATATTTTTCCACTATTCATTGTTGATGCACATCATCATATATTAGAACATAGGGCACAATAGTCCCAATTTTATTGAAGGAACTAAGGAGAATGGAGAGAATTTTCCAATGTAGTTGTGGACTCAATTCTGGTAGAGGTTTTACCCTTACTCTAATGTTGTTTCTTTTTACAATGATTTTTTTTTCCTATTTCAAATATGCGTATTATTATAACAAAGAGAGTTCCTAGGGGGTTAGGATGTTAATAAGACCTTCTTCATACCCTATTGAGCACATAAGACTAATCCATGATTGGGCTAGTTTATTTCTTTTAGAAAATGTTTCCTTGATAAGAGTTTATGGATGCCCCAACACCCCTCATGTTCTACCTAGGTATATTCTAGAAGGGTTGGGGCAACTTGAATTCTTTTGGAAACTTATAATGATGAATAGGGAATACCTAGGTCCCAAAATAAAGAAGGGTTCATTTGTCCCTAGAAATGTAAAGATTAGATATTTTGTGATACGGAAAGATATTGTTTAGGAAATAGATGCATGTTTGAGTGAATTCCTATTGACCTCTACCCCTACTAAGACATATGATCCAAATGATTTGGTTAGGCATGTATTGAAGAAAATGAGGAAGCATACTCTCCAAGATAACAATCCTTGCTGGGAAGAGGATGTAATAATGAACTATTTAGAAATAGAAGACTACAAGAATGTAACCATAAGATGGAGAGAGATTATAAGGGTGGAAGAGGGAATGAAGAGAGATGATCCCTCATTTCAAGGTTTCTACCATGATGATAAATACTTGGATAGGTAAAATAAGTGCCTAGACAATTTTGATAGCATAATGTCCTAAGCACTTGTAGAAATAAGGGACATCATAGATCCTAAATCCCCACATTAGGAGGATGTGATTGAGATAGATATTAAGGATGATCAAGCTAAAATTTCATCATGGGTCCAAGGAGGCAGTATAAAATAGAAAATAATTGAAATCCCAAATAAGGTTAGAGAGAAGGCATTGCAAATATTGGAAAGGGGCTCAAAATATTTTGATAACATGAGGAATAATTTCTTAATCAAGTAGGCTAGCCAAATGAAAGACTCCCTAATAAAATCAAGCTTAAAATAAGAATATTGGATTAAAGGATAGTCCAAGCTTAGGAATTTATGAAGGATGATGCTTTCATAAATTTAGAATAATTCAAGTAATTCCTATTTAAAGTTAAATAGAATGAGCTTACATTACAACTGTAGCCAGGAGATTCACTATTAGAACATAATTGAATTGGTGTAGAAGTTAAAATAATATGACCTAAGTAGCTAGACTCTCACTGTGGATGATGCCAGGGAGCTAGTGTAAAGAAGTGGAATGTTTCTTTTTGCAAGATGGGAGCTTAGTGCATCTTTTATTCTCAACTAGATTAGAAGACAAGAGAAATCTATTTGATTTGAAGAGACAAATATTGCTAGAGAGCTAAAGGGGTTAGGATTCAATGTGGATGGTAGGACCATGGGAGTGTGGAAAATGAACCCTAATTTAGATAAACAAACTCTAATGGAGCTAAGAGATTTACCCTAGGGAAATGTGATATTCTAGAATGTCACTACTATCTCAAGTGACTAGATTCACAATTTGATGAATACTACATCATTGATGGGGGAAAGAAAAATGGATATACTTGAAGAGAAGTTGTACCAAACATACAACATATCCATTGATCCAAGGAAAATGTATTAAGAGGAGCTTAAGAAGACATATGTTCTAGAGAAGAGAATGGATATCCTCAAGTATGAGGTGAGGAATTTGAAAATTATAATCAAGCCTATTATAGAAGTCAAGGATCAAGAGACCCAAACTAAAGTTGATACGAAAAATGTGGGTGTGATTCAAGAGATGGAAATAGATGAGTTCGATGCTAGAAAAAAGGTAGAAATAAGAAGAATGCATAATTTTTTGATTCATAAAATATGCTCTTTAAAATATTCCTCACAAAATGTGCATAGTAGCTACATTGCTTTGCAAGGAGTCAAATATCTATGTTCATAAGCAATATCTTTGTTATCCCCTTTATTTACAACATGGGGCACATATAAAAAATTATTTGATGGCCTTTTACTAATGCTGACATAGAAAATGAGTTACTTAAGAGGTTAATTATCCTTGCTAGAAAATTGATTAATAGAGTTAAAGAATTAAATGGTTTTTTCTTAGGGAAATTACAATTGGTCCAAAAAAAAGTGAAGACAATTTCCATAAAGACCCCTAATATTGTACCTAGAATCATTGATGAGAGTGGGAATGTAAGGGAATGGAATGAATAGTCTTCCTCTTTTGATGACATTTTGAAGCATGCAAGATTTGTTGCATATTAAAATAATGAGATAGATGCCACAAAAAAATATTATATGATTGATTTATTGTATAAAATTGAATCAGAAATGGGAAAGGTTACTATAGAAGTAAAGGCAATAACAAATGAAAAATGGAAAAAGTGCCATGATGAGATGAATATAATAAGCAATGCCACCTAGTCAGGTATTGATATTGATATTTCTATTTGGGAGGTCATAGCTAGGATTAAAGCCCTACCATCTAAAGATAGCAATTGAGCATGCATGAAAGTCAAAAATATCAAGAGAGAGGATACCTATATGATAGAGACTAAAGTTTTTGGTTCACCTACTATGGGTGTGCTCCTATTACAAATTATAGAGTTGATCTTGAACATTAGAACTGATAGCTACTCAAATCTTTGCTATCTCTAATATTCTATTTGTAACTATTTTGTCTCATGTGCAAAAGTTATTGTAACTAGATTTTGAACACACATCCTCCCATTTGAAGCTTGTTACAATCCTTGTTTCTATGAAATTATTTCCAAGATGTGGAGTGAGGGTCTAATTTATTTTTCATTTTAGTGATAATGTTATTTTATAGTTAGTCCAAATTTTTGTGTTGATTTCATGATTATTTTCAAGTTTGTGTCTCAAAAACATAGTGAATGAATGAAATACCTCTTGATCCTAAGTTATATCTTGAGTCTTACATCATATACATAGATCATTCTAAATAAAATTAATACAAAAGAAAGTTACTAAATACCTATGTTCTTAGTTTTTGTCTCCATTTTCATATATTTGTCATTATGAGATTAAATGAACAAAGTTCATTGCATTTAATTTACCTTGGTTAAGTTGTACATCAATTCATTATTGCTTTTAATTCAAGCAATTAAGTAAATACTTCTATGAGTTGATAGGGTTTCTAAGTATATGGAAGGGATATCATAAGAATTTTTTTTAGGGTTAACAACTAATATATATAGTTTCAAGTTAATTAAATAGATTAAGATTTACTAATATGACTCTATGTAGCAATGGATAAGGAACTAATCATTAGTTAAAGTACAATTTGAAGTAGTAATATAGCAACACCAATCACATTTTAAATCAAATTAATATTTGAATTTTGTGACAATGGATTATATGTTGGTCATTCAATTATTGCAACAAATTTTTAGTTTGTAGTTAGTTGCTATAATTCAATAGTTGATTTCAATTCCAAGAAGATTAACAGACCAAATCTTCTTTAAGGGATGTGTAGTGTGAAAATATGTAAAGATGTTGGAATCCCTAGGTAAACCTACCTTGGTTAGTAGAGCCTAAAGTATAGGAAGAACTATTGCTTCAATCAGTTGATCTAGATCTAAATAGGTTTTGCTGCAAATGGGAAGTAGCTAATCCTTATGTATCTCCTTATTTGGTATTCTAGTATTGTTTTAAATCTATAGTTTTAAAACTCCAAAAAAATGATGACTCTATTGGGAACTATGTGAAGAAACTCATTGCTTAAAATACTAGAATCACTAGTATATATTGTACATCTATAGTCATATGTTTAGTTGTGTCTATCCCATGCTTGTATTGGTCTATTTTAAGAGACAAACCTTGAGAATCTAATAAATTCCAATAGCTTAGGAGTTACATGACATGTGTTCTTTCTAAATAGTGCTTTGTCTACAAGAAAAAAGTTTGCATTTCCCAAAGTGTATTGTATTGTAGTTATTCTATGTTGGGCTCTTGATTTGAACTATTTTCAAGCATTCTTTTTGCAAGATATTTTCCTATCTTCTAGCCATGTTAAAAGTATTTTCTCCTGGTGGGTGGTGAATCAGTCAAAGGTTTTGTTAGCTAGTGATGATATTATAATAAGAAATGGTTGATAAGAGGAAAAACACAAGAGTGTATGTAAGAGAGAACCAAAAAAATCATTATATCTAGAATTTCCAAAAGTTGGTAGGCAAAATTGGCCTAAGAAAAAAGGAGAATCTAGCCATACATGTAAGCCTAAAGGTAATGCTCAATAGCATCTTATAGTGGAAAAAGAACTTTCATCCTTGATGAGGGCACAACCTAAGACAAAATGAACACGATAGGAAAAGGGAAATGTTATTATTAGAAGAGATATGCTACTACATTTAGTAAAATGAAAATAGACTCAATGACATGCCCTAGGGGCTTACAATGTTGTCCGATTTTGGAGAAAAATGCTCCTCACAGTACCTTCTCCCAAACTCCACCAAAACTGTATTTACAATGCCAGAAATGACTTTAAGTAACTTAAATTAGGTTTAGGGTTAGGAATACACTTTAGAAAATGCCATTTGGCATTCACCACCAAAAGAAAAGTTTCTAGAAAACATGTCAAAAATCTTTACAAAATTAGAAGAATCCAGAAATGGTAGTCCAACTTCTGGGAGGCATAACTTTTGATCTAAGACTCTGATTGATGAACCGTTTAAATTTTTGGAAAGTTCTCCCAGTGCTTTATAGCTATATTGACTAGAATCACTTTTCCTCCATTTTTGGGGCTGTATGATGCCATTTAGTGCCTCAAATTTGACTTTGAAGTGCTCTTAGGGGGTCTCCAGAAAACTTAAAATTGTAATAACTTTTAAATAGTAAAGCCTTTTGACCTGATTATTTTTCTTGAGTACTTCAAATTACAAGTCTAATCATCCCTCCAACTTAAACCCTCTAAATCATCATAGTTATGGCTCAATTGCAAAATAACTTATTTTTTGTATTGGCACATATCGTAATGTGCTCAAAAAGACTAACCCAAAAAACCAATAGTGGAACTATGAGAGTTGGAATCTCTAAATAGGTATCCAAAAATAAAAGCACATTAAACAAAAACTAACACTACGAATATTTTTAGGTGATACAAGATTTCCCTTACACAACTAGATGCTCCTCCATCAAACACCCAGGGTAAATTGAAAAGTGACCTTATCACTTTATAGCTAGTAGAGGAAAACCCAAATGGGCAACCTCCACTATAGATATCCAAGTTGAATCTTCCACTGGTCATCCTTTCCATTTCACCAAGTATTCTTTATACTACATATTTTTGGTACTCCAACCAACATGACTATCCATAATTTCTTCAACCTCTTCCTTCTTAGAAGTAGGAATTGGACATGGATCTAGCATCAACTCCTCCTCTACACCATCATCATTATATTCAATTAAGTCTACAATATTGAAATTAGGAGAAATGTGAATCCCATCTGGAAACTCCACCTCATATGCATTTCCTGAATCATGTTTCTTCAAAATTTTGTGGTGACCAAATTTCTTCATCTTTAGCTTGTTGTAGGTACCCATTGGAAATATTTCCTTCCTCAAGTATACCATAACCAAATCCCAAATTTGGAACTCCTTATGTCTCCTCTTTTAACTACTTTGGCATTATACTACAAGTTCATCTTGGCAATATGTGCATGTACCTCATCATATAGGTTTGTGACATGTTCAACAAAGTCTTTTTCCTAAGCACTTGTCCTCTCTCCTTGCTCTATCTTCCTTAGCTCTGATGTAGTCCTTAGACTACTCTCATACACAATTTGGAATGGTGATCTACTAGTATTCCTATTCACAGAATTATTGTAAGAAAATTCTACTTGTGGTAGAATCAAATCCTACCCCTTGGGCTTATCTCCTACTAAGCACCTCAAAAAATTGCCCAAACTTCTATTCACTACTTCTAGTTTTCCATCAACCTATGCATGATGTGCAGAAATAAATTTCAATTCTTTCTTCAACTTTTCCCACAAAGTCCTCCAGAAATACCCAACAAATTTAGTATCTCTATCAGAAACAATACTTTTTGGGAGACCATGTAGCCTCACCACCTCTTTGAATGACAAATCTACAATATGCACTATGTCATGAGTCTTGTGGCATGGAATGAAATGTGCCATCCTAGAGAATCTATCAATCTCCAAAAATACTGACATTACTCCCTTGTGTCCTCAATAATCTAAGAACAAAATCCATACTTATGTCTTCTTAAGGCTTCGAAAATTGTTGGCAATATGATCAATCAATCAAATAAGGTGAGATATGTGGTTTTCATTTATGGAAACATTTATTTTATAGTTTAGTCATGTTTACTTGTGAAGGAAAATTGTCTAAGTATTAGACAATGTTATAGCAACATGACAAGATTTGTTGATAGCAAAATATTGCCTTGGAATATTCTCTTGTGCAGTTAACTAGAGATGCATGAAATTATCTTGATGATGCATGCCAGTGCACATGTTCATACGATCAACTAAGTTCAAGTTATGGAAGAAAGACTAATGCAAATACCTCATAGTGTAGAATAGAGCATGTCAAAAAATTGACTTGTATGACTTGAAGAATTGTTTTGACTATTAAATCTTATTGAGCTGACTCTAAGGATTATATGTGAGCTAACTATGGAAGAAAATATTAATGTGTTTGGTATATGTAAAGAACTTCAATTGCAAAGTTAGTGTGTAATATGTATGATGATAAATGCTATGCAAAGTAATGTTATTTGATATATGCACAATTACCCCTAGTATGAAGAACTAACAATTAGAAGAATTATGAAGTAAAACAAGTAATTTAGTTATGCATAGTTATTGACAATCATAAGATTTTCTAAGTACAAAAAGTGATCAAATTAAGTATGTATATCTATTTTCTTGAAGAACTCAATTATATAGTTGCATGTTAGTGTAGTAGGCTCTTCTTGCACATATTTGTATATAATCTACCAACTCCTAATAGGGTTGAAGAAACTCCTAACAAGGTTGAGGCTTCTAACAAGGCCTAGTCTCCTAACAGGGACTTGACACACTATACACTTTTCATAGACTCTTAACAGGGTCAATATCCTTAACCAGATTCTTTATATAGTGAATCATCTTGTGGGTTCCATCCCCACCTCAGCTTTCCCTTGGCTAGGGTTTCCCTAGTTAAAAAAATATGGTGTTGTGAGCTATCTCTATGTATGGTTGTTTATTTATTTTTAGCACTATTGGTTCTCTTTCTTATGCTTGTGGAAAAGTAATTAATAATATTTAGTTGTGGGTAAAATGATTGAAAATACTGATTCACCCCCCTCTTAGTGTTAAATATTTCTAACAAAAATAATGTCCACTAATAATGGAAATGGTATTATCTCGATCAAAGAGTCCTGCCATCCCTCCACTATTTTTCTCCTTGATCAAGTTCTCCCTCATGGAGCTCCTTGGGATACACAATTGACTACCCTTGAACAACATACCATCTTGAATCAAGTAATCTAGCCACCTAGTCTTGTCTAAAGTACCAAGTTCTTTACAAGCCTTCCAATCCTTTGCAAATTTAGGGTCCTCAAGGTACATATTCTTGAGTTAATCAAACCCAAACACTTCAACCTAAATTTCTATCAGCAAAAACTGTTTCCTACTTAATGCATCTGGAACACTATTAGACCTTCTACTTCTATGTTTCATCACAAATGTATAACTTTGCATGAATTCTACCCATTTCAAATGTCTCTAATTTAATTTACCTTGGCTATTTAGACGTCGTAATGCTTGATGCTTATTATACAAGACAAATTATTTTGACAACAAATAATGCCTCCATTTCTTTAAGGCTTGAACTATTGCATAGAACTCCTGATCATAAACAAATGATGCAGAGCATCTAGAGGTATAAGGGAAATCCTATGTAACCCAAAAAAATGTACTTAGACTTAGTTTTTATTTCATGTGTTTTCATTTCTGGATACCCATTTGGGTCAAATAAAGGTTCCAACTCTCATAGTTCCACTATCAGTGTTCGTGTAAATCTCAAAAAAATAGGAGTATGTAATTGAGCCATCATTTTGGTCAACTAGGAGGTGTAAATTGGCTAGATGAATGTAATTATAATTTAGAGCATTCCAAAAAAAGAATCAGGTCAAAAGGCACCACGGTTTGAAAGTTATTTCAATTTTTCGGGTTTTGGAGACCTCCTAAGAATGCTTCAAATTTAGGTTAGGGGCATTAAATGACCTCAAAAAGGGTCAAAAAAAGGGGGATGAAAAAATCTCATCCATAGGGCTATAGAACACTTTGAGAGCTTTTTGAAAATGTAAACAGTTCGTCAATCAGAGCTACGGTTCAAAAGTTATGCCTCCCAGAAGTTTGGTTATTGTTTCTGGATCCTTCTAGATTTGCGTCGACTTCTAACACAGCTTCTAGAACCTTCTATTTGGTCAAAAGATTCCTACAAGCATTTTCTAGAATTTGCTCCTAGTCCTTAACCCTCTGGGGTCTATTTAAGGAGATTTTTGGCATTGTAAAAGGCAGTTCGGAGTGAAGTATGAGAGGAGGTACTGAAAGGAGAAATTATCTCCAGATTTATACTATTGTAAGCCCTTAGGGCATGTTTTGAAGTTTATTTTCTCTATACTGTTTGTACTAGCTTATTTTCTTAGTTAATATAATTTCCCTTTTTTGTTGTGTCCATTCTGTGCTTGGGTTGTGTCCCCATCAACAAAATACTTCTGCTTTGCATAATTTAATTTTTCACTAAAATAGGAAATAGGCTTACCTTCTTGGTTCAACATAGCCCTAATAGCACTACCACTAGCATCACAATCCACTTAGAACACATTTTTTAAATTAGGAAGTGCCAACACAAGTTACTTTGTCACCTTCTTCTTTAGTAATTCAAAATTCCTTGCAAGTACTGTAGTCCACTTGAACTCTTTTTTATCCCCCCTCATTGTTTTAGTTAGGGGTGTACACATACTATTGAAATACCTAATCAACTTCTTGTAAAAACTAGCTAGACCATGGAATGACCTCACCTCAGTGCTAGACCTTGGAGTAGGCCATTTCGAGATGGCCTTCACCTTCTCTGTGTTCATTTTGAGACCTTCAGCTGATACAAAAAACCCCAAATAGACTAACTCCCTTTTGACAAAGCTACACTTCTTCAAATTAATCAATAATGTCTCTTCCCTCAACCTTTCAAGGACACTATGAATGTGCAATAAATGTTCATCCAAAGACTTAATAAAAATCAAAATATCATCCAAATAGACAATAACAAAATTTCTCAAAATTTTCATTAGTACCTTATTCATAAGTCACATGAAGGTGCTTGGCACATTGGCTAGTCCAGAGGGCATGACTAACCACTCATATAGACCCTACTTGTTCTTGAATGTAGTCTTCCACTCATCTCCATTTCATACCCATATCTAGTGATAGCCACTCTTGAGATCTATCTTTGTGAAATACTAAGCTCCACTCAAGCAATCCATAAGATCATCCATCCTTGGCAAAGAAAACCAATACTTGATGGTTATTTTATTTATAGCCTAAGACTCTATACACATTCTCCACTCTCTATCCTTCTTTGGTGCCACCAGTATAGGTACTACACATGGACTCAAATTCTCTCAAATTAAACCTTTCCTTAACAACTCTTGAACTTGTCTGTTTAGCTCATCAGTCTTAGTTGGAGTCATGCTATGAGCAACGTTGTTAGGAAAACTAGCTCTAGGGACTAAACCTATTTGATGATTGATTTTCATTATTGGTAGCAACCTTTCTAGAACATTATTAGAGATGACATCTCCATACTCACTTAATAGACATGAAACTTCAAGTGGAACTTCACTACTACCTTCCTTATTCTTTCTAGGAATTAAAGAATAACATAGGTGCTAATGTCTCATGCTATCTAGAAATTTTCTTCCATCAATAAGACATACCCTAGCACTACTACATACCTTTTCACCCTCCTTTATCAAGGGCTTCAATTTGTCACAAACTCCACCCTTTGTCAAAGAGTATGTATTTTCATGGCCGTCATGTATAGCATACCTATCAAACAACCACAACCTTCCCAACAATAAATGGTTGATATCCATTGGGATGATGTCATAGAGAGTCTCATTATGGAAACTCCCAATCTTGAACTTTACTAAAAATTTCTCACTAACCAGGACCTTATGATCATCGTGCACCCCAAAAATTTGATAGGGATGGGGATGTTTCTCCCTCTTGAGGTTTAGCTTTGAGACCACTTCTTTTGACACCAAGTTGTCATTGCTCCCACCATCAACAATCACATCACAACATTTACCCTCACACTTGCACCTAGTAAGAAACAAACTCCTCCTTTGTCTAGGTTTAGTCTCAGAATTCAAGACCCTTTCACTAACATCTAGCTCTCCACTTTATACTTCCTCTAAATGTGATGATTGTACATAATTATCCACATGAAAAACCATTTCTTGACCATTAGCTCTCCTATCTATCCTTCCTTGGCATTGAGGAAATTTGTAGGCATGATGAACTTCTTCATTACAATGAGAATAGGTACCGTAGAAGCCTCCTCTTCCTAAAAAGTGTCCATGTTCTCTACCTCTTCCTCTCTGATCTCCAAAGTTTTTATCATGGAAGAAGTTGAAACCATCATTCCTATGGCTTTGACTGGTACCCAAATCTTCATTTTTCTTTTGGTTCTTATTTTGACCTCAAAATGACCTATTACTGCCCCTTTCTCCTTAACTGTGCCTTCTTTTTCTTCCATCAAACCTTTTTTAACTTCTCCTCAACTTGCAAGGAAAATTGGTATACCTCTTTAATGCTAGTCATTCTAACCAGACTTAACTCCTCCTGAATGCTAGGTCTTAAGCCATTAAGGTAATGGGAAACATTCTCCTTGTTTTCTTCCACATGCCCTGACCTAATAAGGACTTGGTAAAACTACTCTATGTATTCCTAGATAGATTTTTCCACTTGATTTAACCCTTGTATCTTCTTGAACAAATCAAGCTCATAGTCAACATGAATGAACTACTTGTTTAGTTTGTCCACCATGTGATCCCATCTTGTGATTTTCTCCTTTCCTCTTCTATTTCTTTCCAATTAAATCTCTCACCAGAAAATTTTGGCATGGCCTTTAATTTTTTCCTTCAAAAAATTAACCCTATGAGGTCACCAATATCCTCATACTCAAAATATTCCTCTAGCTCATTGATTTAGTTGATCAACTCATTTAGGTTTAGATTTCTTAAAAATATGATGACGTCAATTTTAGGTCATTTTTCCATATTCGAGATAGCTCTAAAAAGCTTCTCCTCCACTTGGATTAGGAATCCTCAATCTCCTTCCCCTTCCTACACAATATTTACTTCTTCATTTTCCTCCTCACTTTCATTTCCTATGACAATATTCATCCCTCTATGGATCTCCTCTTGAAATGCCTGAACTTGTCCCTAAAGGGCTCTAAACTTAGGGGGAACAACTCTAGCCCTTCCACCATGCTCCATTCATGGAGGCATCTTCTCACTATATCAAAACCTATAACCACATAGTCCTTGTGCAAACTACCTCATAGTTGGCACTCTATCTACACACTGAGGAAAACTTGCTCTGATACCACTTGATAAGGGCACAACCCAAGACAAAATGAACACAATAGGAAAAGGGAAATATTATTATTAGAAGAGATATTCTATTACATTTAGTATAATGAAAATAGGCCCAATGAAATGCCCTAAGGACTTACAATGTTGTCTATTTCCAGGAAAAACACTCCTTAGAGTACCTTTTCCCAAACTCCACCAAAACTATGTTTACAATGCCAGAAATGACCTTGAGTAACTAGAATTTGATCTGGGGTTAGGAATAAATTTTAGAACATTCTATTTAGCATCCACCACCAAAATAGAAGGTTCTAGAAAACACTTCAAAAGTTGGTGCAAAATTAGAAGAATCCAGAAATGGTAGTCCAACTTCCAGGAGACATAACTTTTGATTTGAGACTCTAATTGATGAACCATTTACATTTTTAGAAAGATCTCCAAGTTCTCTATAGTCCTATGGAATAGATTTTCTCATCCCTTATTTTTTGGGCCTATATAAGGCTGTTTACTACCTCAAATTTGACTTTGAAATGCTCTTATGGGGTCTCCAGGCAACTTAAAACTCTAATAACTTTCAAACTATAAAATATTTTGACTTGATTCTTTTTCTAGAGTAATTTAAATTACAAGTATAATAATAGTTTCAAATTAAACCCTCTAACCTATCATAATTATGGCTCAATAATAGAATAACCTATTTTATGTATTGGCACATATCCCATGGTACTCAAAAATTCTAAGCCAAAAAACCAATAGTTAAACTATAAGAGTTGGAATCTCTATTTGACCCAAATGGGTATCCAAAAATTAAAAAACATTAAATAGAAACTAAAACTAAGCATATGTTTGGGTGATACAAGATTGCCCTACACCACTAGATGCTCCTACATCAATCCCATAGTTCTGAGTCTGAGACTATTAGGCTTCTAGGTGGGATTTTTACAACAGCTTTTCAAGAAGAACATGTTTACCAAGGAAAAATGGTGTCATCCATGGGAGATACTGCTTTAAGATCAACTAATTTAGGAGGAATAAATCAAAATGTGAGATCTAGAAGTGTTTACTCAAGTAGATCTCATCCTAGGCATGTTCCTTTTACTAAGAGAAATTTCATTGATCTAAGTGATCCCACTAAATTAGAGACAACCATTGTAGACCCAAATGATTTACTAAAAAAATTAGAAGCTCTTAGGAAGAGATTTTCTAAAGAAGATAAAAAATGCATACATTTGTAAAAGGATGTTGATCTCATTTTGGTTTTGACAAGGTAGTGACAAAATACTTAGTCATTATCAAGTAGAGATACAATGCAAGTGCAGTGCATAGTGTATGTCAAGCATAAGCCTCTCAAAAATACATGTTGAGTAATATGAAAGTTAGTGCTAAGCACTAGTGTATTTCCAGCATTCAATATGTGCTGAATCACTCATGTTTTGAGCAAATAAAAGGAGCTAAGTAAACAGTGTGTGTCAAGTGATTCAAGCACCAAGAAAATAGTGAGTGTTGTGCTATTCAAGAGCTAAGTAACAACATTAATAGAAAAATGAAGGCCGAACATTAGATCCTATTGATGCTAATAAAATAACCTTTGAAATAGATGTTTGTAATGACACTAATAGCCCTCATTTTCATTATACCTAAAATTTGAAAATCCCTCATGAAAATGTTTGAATTTTGTTGTTTGGTTAGGGTTTGTGTTTCATTTATTTCCACTTTCCAAGAGAAAATCTAACCTGGTTATTTTTCCCTAGCCTAGTATTAAATTTTTTCCTAAGGGAATTATTTTGCTATCCTATGGTCAAGTTTTTCCCTTGGCATGAAAAACCTAGTAAATTTCATAGTCATCCTTACCCTTATCCTAGGTTTTATTCCAAGAGCAAGAAATCACATGTTATTCAAAAGTTATGATCTTATGATGTTAGGTTTGTTAGATGATCATGAGGGCAAAGCTTGGGTTCTGAAATCTTACAATATATTATGTGTTCATAACATCATAGAAGTTTAAGTTGAGGTCTTTGATCAAACAATTTCTTTCTTTTTGTAGGATCGTGGGGGTATGGAGTGCCAAGTGATCATTCGAGTCTTGACATTATGTGATATAGTCTATCATAAGATCTCAACAAAAGAAATGGAATTTCATGATACTACAAAAGATAGTTGTCATAAGATCATAGTTTGTTTTAAATACAAGGAAGATCTTTTGAGCCATTGATCAGATGAAATCAATAAACATTGTTATGTTGCTAAATAAAGTTGCTAGGTTTTTAATCATAGTGATATATTGAAAATCTGTTATGTGGAAGTTGGTGGGTCATATTTTACCTTTAGGTCACAAATGGAAGGTGCTAGAGTGATATGCCATATAGGTAGTTTTTGATTAGATAGAGATGCTGACATAGACAAAGGAAAGCTTCAATATTTCAAGGCCTTTAGATCTTAATAGATCAATGAGTGCCATTATGTTGCTAGTGAAATATGAATGGTGAATATCTATAAGGACATAATGAAAACAGTAGATATGTCTCAGTGGGCCATTTTTCTTTGCAGCTAGTGGGGTTGTCAGACAAGGTGAGAATTGCCCAATTTTTATTTATTGTTTTGCAAAGTGGGTTAGTTTCTTAACATATATTTGTCCACTATTGATTTTAAGATAAGTAAAGGGTCATAACTATGTCATTATGTGGAGTTTTTCAATTTTTATGTATAGCAACATAATGATAGCAAGACATGTGTCCTAACAAGCCCAGGTGGTGAAGTTAGAGTAGAGAAAGACAAATCAAAATTTGAAATGTAGCACACTCTAGGAAGGATGAAAAGTCAATAGGAATTGGTGGGGTCAAGTTTCAAATAAGTTTTGAAATCTAATCAATAAATAAAATGTATATTCATTCAATATCTTATTCAAATGTACAATCAATAGTAAGTTGTGATCAAGTGATTCATGTTTGGTCATAGCATTGTAACTTCATAGGATCACATGGAGAGCCAAAGTTTCAAGTTTTTGAAGGAATATTGATCATATGAAGAAGGATGCTTTCATTTGATGTCATTTATCTAAAATGGAATGAATTACAATATTATGATAGTTATATGATTATAAAGCAACGGAAAGGGGTTTGAGATGTTACAATTAGTTGTGTGGGTAGAAACATCAAAATATTGAGTTGTGATGTTATGATGTTGTTGTAAGATTGGTAGGATGAATTACATGTTCTTGAGATGCTACAATTCATCATAGGATCATGTGATCATATGTTTTTGTGATCATAAGATCATAGGGGTAGGTAATTCCATGGTAAAGTCAAGTGTTGTAATGCCCTACCAAGGAACCCAAAAGAAGTTAACCTAAAGCTTTACTAAGTTTGAAAAACATTTTTTTTAAAGATAAAGATAAAAAAAACATTTATATAATAGAGGAAGCAATTAACATACACTCATACATCAACAACACATAAATAGGTTACAACTCTTAAGGGCCCATGACAATGAATCACATTTAATTTTAAGTAACACTATATCCAATATATAATAAATCTACAGAAAATAATAATATAAAAGTATGAATCAATTTAAATAATATATAATCATCTTGAATGCCACTTGGAAATACTCATAATGCAACATCATCCACTATACAGGTCACAAGGTATGAAGGGATGAAAGAATAACAACATAAAAATAGATTACAACATCTCATAACATTCACAAAATAAAATACAATAAAAAAGGTTTAACATCCATAATAGTACACAAGAATAGAATGAAAGGACTACAAAATAGGGAACTCCAACCACAACATCAAACTGTCAGATCTTAATGGTACAAGAAAAAGCATTACCACCTAACCTCATGGTAACCCAAAAAGTTCCACTCCTACCACACTAAGGAGATAATCACAAGTGCTAAATAGAATAGCAAAGACAAAAGTCAAATCCAACATCTAAGACAAGGAAAACCTAAAAGCAATCTAACTCAAAGGTACCAAGACACAAAAGACATCCAAACCAAAAGGCAACAATAACATGTAGGAAATCTATTACACAGGTGGGAAAATGTCATCACACAAGCCAAATCTAAGGTTACTTGGCTAGTCTTTAATCCTCTGACCCCCTAGTAACTCTATGTGGCACTAGGATCCTTTTGTATTGACAAGGTATACTAAAGAGTCAACTATAAGGTTACCTAACTAGCCTTTTAATCCTCTGGCCCCCTAGTGACTTTCTATGGTACCAATATCTTATTAATTCATTTTAAACTCATCTAAATGAAATGTTATCACCTATTAAAATAACCTATAATGGGTTCCCATCAACCTATTTAGGGTCTTGGCCTCCATTGCAGGCCACTTCCCAATATGACATATAGATAACCTACCCTAAGCTTAGTAAAGAAAAAAGATCTCAAAAGACCACATACCATACATCAGTTCCTAAGCAAGCAATTGACAAGAATTGAAATATCACTAATCAAAATCACACATTCCACCACTACAATCATCTTAAAAGGACTGATCAAAAATCAAGTATACATAAACCAATCCATGTCATAACATGACATCACCAAGAAAAAAATCATAAAAAAACCGTATTCCTATACAAGTGACTAAAGAAAAATCCAAATACAATTTGATTGAAGGCTCAAAGGTTATATCAGATAGGTCACACCATTCATCTTAGTTTCATACAAGAAAACTAGAAAGCAATAACAATCAATAGATCATAACACCTCATAGAGCATACAAGACACATTATCATGGTTGAGTATAAAAGATCATGACCAAAACATCATCATGACATCATAAAATAGAACTCCCAAGCCTCTAGTAAGCATCTTGATTTGGTTAAAGTACTAAGTCAACCCCACACCCAATAGTAAAATCACATGTCATAAAAAGAGTACATACAAAATTAACTTTCACAAAATATTAGGTTTAAAAAACACAACAATTTAATTTTCATTAAAGGTTTTCATGTTTTTTCATTTTTATTTTTCAAATATTATAGTTCATAATATTTGCAATCTCAAACAGGGTTTTAGTTTCCATTTCTTTAGTTACCAGATTTACTAAGGTTTTCAAGTCCACTAGAATTCCAGATGATACAATAAATTATATAAAGTTGTTTAAAAATAGCTTAATATTTCAATTCATTTCCAAATACAAGATTCAATAAATAACTAATTAACAGTTTTTGTCTTTTCAAAGTATTATATTTTGATAGGGTTTTCAAAACACAAGAACATTCGACACACAAACAAGGTTCAGTTTTCTCATATAGAAAGTGTTACAATAACTAAGGTTTTTTGAGTCATCAAAAGATGTAATAAATTTCCTTTAATTTTAGAAATCATTTCCATAGCTACATTATCAAGTAAAAACCAAGTTTACTAAAATAATCATTTCAACAATTATCATTTTCAAAATTACTTTATTAAAACAAAATCATGCCTTTAAATATTAACATTATAAATTTAATAATAATAAAAATTAATTATTTACTAAAATATTTATTAAATCATTAATTATATATATATATATTAATAATAATAAAAAACTTTTAAATAAAAAAAATATTAATTATTAAATATATAATAATTTTTTTTATCGGTAAACAACCAAGGCCTTAATTATTTTATTAATTTAAAAATAAAATACAATAGCTTTCTCTGTTCAAGCAAGCATTGGTAGGAAAGAACAAAGAAGAAAACCTCTAGTCTAGCCTAGGATAGACGTCCTTTATTATTACAACTTAAAAGGGGCATACCCCTGTCAAATCACATCATATTTAATTACATCTTATTTAGTTACATCATATAAGGGGGATATCCCAGACAAATTACATCATATTAAATTACATCTTATCCATGCTCTTGCTAGGAGCTAATAACTTGCTTCAAATAGGTACAAAATTTGCCTTTGCACTGACATTCTTCCAATCTAGTTAAAGCATTCATCCCTCTTTTATGTCTTATCAATCAACATGGTTAGTGAAAAATCTTAACACCTATAATCATTAATGGCAACCTTTCGAAGTCACCAAAAGATCCTGATCTTAATATCTACCAATATCATAAACATCAAAATACTTCTACTATCTGTTAAAAAAGCCTAATTGAGATTGTCAATTCTTAAAACTAAGCATACAACAAAAGAACTTAAAAGAATTTTGATCATAAAATATATGTCATTAGTATTAATATGGTTAGACTAAAAATAGAAAGTCATAATCTGCTAGGAGACAGAGAGTCTTATAATATACTAACTTCTAACCAAGGAGAAACTCGAGATATTACATGCAAATCAAAAAAGAAAGAGAAGTCAAACTCTATCAAAAGACAAAGAGCTTCATTACCTATTCTCAACCAAAGCACCATATATCCATTAAAATTTAATTATTTCTTAACAGCAAAACATCTCTATTAAACACAATACCACAAGCCAACAGACATAACTTCTATCATAAAACTAACAAAGAATCAAAATTTAAACCCAATCCGTCCTACTGGGAGGCCTAAAAATAGAGAGCATACAACTAAGCAGCTATTCCAAGCCCAATAAAATAAAATTAGGGAATAAAATAAATACTCTTACCAAAAAAACTAAATAAACTTAAATTGTGAACCTCATCAAGAAGACCCAATAGAGATTAGCCATAGATAAATGCTAATCAAGATCAACCCAAAACAAAATGAGGCCCAACAAAAAATAGTATATATACAATCTAATAGCTAATGAGAGGAATAAAACCTACAAAAGGCATATTATAAAACTGATCGATAGAGACACATAAAAATAGAAAATCCAAGTTACTATAATAGAAAATATACTAAAAACATCTACATAATGCCATTTACTATAAACATCTATTAGATGAATAGAAATGGTAGAAACAAAGCCCTATGAAATAAGGGGAAAGGAATAGGGAGCACGATCCATATGAGGACATAAATTCTAACTAGGTTGGATCATGACATCTAAACAATGTTTATTATGAGATTAAATATTTATGCCCTAACTATCTAATCATAGAAACATCAAAGAATCCATAAGAAATGATAAACCATAGTAGTAAGCAAGAATTCAACCTAAAACAACTACCCAAAACCATACATGATAAATATCTCGACTATGATTAAACCAAATAGGAAAGGAGATAAACATAGGCCATAAGACCTTTAAAACTAGAGTTGTCGATAGGAATCATATAGCAAATAATATTATCATGACAATTATCCCATTACAAAATAGAGGAATAAGTAAAATCTCCATATAACTATATTAGTACTACAAACTACCCGAACATGCTATAACTACTAAATCCCTAGATATAATATACAGTCCAGTACAAAAACCATAATAGATTTTAAGGATACGAAAGAAAAGGCCTACCCTAATTACATATCGGCCTGAACAATCACTAATAAAAACATATTATCCAACTGAGCCTTCAAAAAGTTCTTATTTCTAGTATACCATAATGACTTCAGAGATGTCATTTGGATTCCCTACACAAAAATTAGGAGGAAATCAAAAGTAAAATTTAACCTTACCTGTCTTCTTTGAGTTTGGAGTGCAGAACTTTAGGGCTTCAAGATCATCAAAAATTACCCCGGGCTAAATGTAACCATTAAAAGCATTTAGGTAATTGGATAACCACTCTCTATTCTCTTTCTCCACAATGCCCCTCCAAAAGAGAAGAAATTGGATGTTGGCCTCCATCCTAGGCCATTCTTTGTAGAATGAAAAATTCTCATGAATAATTAGGGAAGGATGGCAAAAAAAAACTTCTAGCTCTAGCAACCCCGAAAGTAGATCCATATATTTATTTGGAAGAGGAATCCACAACTTTGTTTCAATTCTATGGACAGCTTGTTCAAGCCCCTTCCTTGAAGTAGGGTAAAAAATATTACAACAATGAAAGATGATAGCATCAGACTCCACCCTGGCTCTCGCCATACATCCAATGAAGGATCCTATTATGTCACTATATGTTCTCCATGTAAATTTGTAATCAAAGACTCCCTCACCAATAGCTCTGCTCACAACAATCCTCATCATGTTGTCCACTAGTTTCAAAAATTTTCTCTAGCATTTTGGTTTGACATTCCCATGAAATGCCATGGTGTGGGATTTCAAAGTGTTGAAGACATAGATATTTGAATCCATTTGCAAAGAAATCAAACAAAACAATGGATAGAGAAAATGACTCCAAAGATAAAGACAAAATTGAACAAACCCTCTAGAAGTCCAGGCTATCATGACCTCATGCAATGATGTCAACAATATACCTAAGCATAGGTATAAAAAATGTCATAATGAAAAGTCGAGCACCAAAAAACCACAACACTAAGGGTAAGGTGAAAGAGAGGCAAAAAATGCCACTTATCCTAATGATAAGCGAGAAATGTGTAATTAATTAGGTTATACTTGAAAACAAAATTCACTGACAAAGAAGGAAAACATAAACATGACTAAAGTCATCACCCCAAGATATGGCCGATCAAAATAAGAGTATGCTAAAAAGGGGGAAATAAAACCAAAATAGAAAAAAACAAAAAAAACATAAAGGAAGAAGAAAGAGACCTAGGAGAATGAAAATAACTAATACAAATATGCACTATACATCATTATAAACCTATAAATTAACCACATCAGCTCCTTTTTTTGCTAAATAGTCCACCTTCTAATTACCTTCTTAGAATATGTGACAAATTTAAATATCAACAAACTAGTCTAGAAGTTTGAGAACTTCACCTAGTTTAGAGTTGAGGACCCAATTGGGGGTAGCATGCTTCTTGACTGCATTTAGGATGATCTAGGAATCACCTTCTATGATGACCATTGTCAATCCTAACTCATGACATAAATGTAGACCTTTGTCCAAGGCTTCTAGTTCTACCAAATTATTAGAGGTAGGCATAATGGACATGACTTTCTTCGATATCCATTTGATAATATCATCATTAATGATACAACCTATTCCTGCCAAGCTAGGATTACCTCTAGCTACTTCGTCAAAACTGAGTTTATACCATCCATTTGGAGGAGGAGCCCATTTGCACCTATCCCTAGCCTCCTTGATTTTCTTGAGGTATACAAGAGGTGGATTAATCATGTTGATCCAATTCTTCTTCATGAGACCATCCCGGATAGAGAAAGATGCTTCCTCTTTCATGGAGTTTCTAAGATGGGAATTAATTACTTCCACTATGCTAGCCTCAATTTTTAATAAAATCTCTTCTAGTTTCATTTTGGTTTTGCAAAATATGTATCTATTCCTCTCCTTCCAAATTTCCCATGACACAATAGAAGGGCATATGTTCCACAATTATTGTAGATACCCTTAACCATGTTTGTGGGCCATCTTTTAAGAAATTCAAGGAAAGATTTCAGCAAAGGTGTTGACCACACTAACCTAAGCCTAAACCATTCCTAATAGGCTTGGTAAAATGGAGAGTTATATAAAAGATGATTTGAATCCTTGCTATTATGTTTACATAACACACACCAGGATGGACCTTGAACACCAAATTTGGATAATCTATTAGCTTTCAAGATTGTATTTTGGAATGCTAGCCATAAAAAGAAACTTGCCTTGGGAAGACAAGAAACATCCCAATAGAGCTTGAGAGGAATTTCAAATTTGTCCCAACTTCATGAGTGTACAAATTCTTTGTATCCATTCCTCACACTGTACTTTCCATCATTCGATGTTGCCCAAATAAGTTTGTCTTTCCTTTCAGATTGCTTAATTTTCTTATCTAATAGAATCTTATCATAAGCCTCAATAGTCAAAGGGTCTATACCCAAACCTTCCAAAGATTTCCAAACCCATTGATTAGTGCCTTCTGAAGAAATTTTTGTCTTATAGTTATAGACTTTAACACTCTAGAGTGAGACCAATTTATCTTTGAGATCCTCAGGAAAGGGCCTATAAACAATAGGGGGATGTCCATCCTAGGAATCTTCCCAAAATAAGGCTTCATCACCCAGACCAACATCCCAAGTAAGAAACTTGCAAACTAAATTATGCCATTTAGTTATAAAATTCTAGCTTTTAGACCCTCTTGGAAGATTTCTCATTCTGAAAATTGACAAAGGGTCATCTAGATTAAGATATTTATTGTAAAGTATCTTAGCCCATTTGTGATCTCTTTCTCTATAAAGATACCAAATTAATTTTTCACCTAAAGCTTCATTCTACCATTAAAGATTCTTAATCCCCAACCCCCCATATCCTTATGTTTATAGATATTCTCCCATTTGATAAGTGCTATTTTTAAATCTTGTTCACCATCTTTCCAAAGAAAATTTTTAAGTTTGGCTTCAAATCTCAGAAGAGAACTCTTAGAGAGGGGATAGGAAAGAGGATAAGTAGGAATAGTAGATAAAATAGATCTAATTTTTGTAGTCTTTCCTACCTTTGAGAGCCATTTATCTTTCCAACTTCCAATCCTAGTGTTCAGCTTTTTGAAGGTGTTATGCTAAACCTTGTTAAATTTCAAGCCCTTCTCTAAAGCAATACCTAGATATTTGCAAGGAATCTAACCTTTTTTATAACCCATAATCTTACAAATCTGATCTTCCATTTCTTTTTTAGTATTTAAGAAATAGATCTCAGATTTGATCTTATTAAATTTTTGACCAGATGCATCCATATATGATTTAATGATGGCTTTTAGACCCAGTGCCTCTGAAACTATACTTTTGCCAAGCATAATTGTATCATTTACAAATTGTTGATGCATTATATTGGGCATGTTTCTAGAAATAGTAATGCTAGAGATTTTCTAATTATGATAGGCATCTGATAAAACTCTCCCAAAGGCTTCTACCATAATGATGAAGAGGGAAGGAGATAACGGGTCTCCTTGTCTGATACCCTTTGATATTTCAAAAAACCCTTCAGGTGTCCCATTGATAAGAATGGAAATTTTAGGAGTAGAAATGAATTTAAATATCAGATTAATCCATTGATGAGAGAATCAAAAAGCTTCAAGAACCTTATAGAGGAATCACCAATCAACCATATCCTAGGCTTTTTGTATATCTAGTTTCATGAACATGCATGACTCTTTTCTTTTATAGGTAGAGTGAATAGTTTCTTCAATTGTAAGAATTCCATCAAGAATGGATCTACTATGGACAAAACCTGTTTGTTCCTCAAAAATTAACTTTGGAAGGAAACCCTTAAGCCTATTTTCTAGTATCTTGGAGAAGATCTTATATACCGTGTTGCAAAGAGTGATGGGCCAAAAATCCCGAGTAGTCTCAGGCTCATTCTTTTTGGGAATCAGCATAAGGAAGGAGTAGTTTATTTTTGATAATAGAGCTCTGCCATTCCTCAAAGCTTTAATGGATTTCCAAATATCTTCACAGATAATATCCTATCATTTCTAAAAGAAGGCCTTAAAACCATTAGGACTTGGAGATTTATTCAAATTCATGTTAAAAACTATCGATCTTACCTCTTCTAAAGTGATAGGTTTTTTAGAAACCTTATTATCCTCAGGTGTAATTAATTTTAGAATAAATTTGAGCAACTTAGCTTGTGCCTCTCTATTTGACACTTTGTAATTATTTAATATATCTTGGAAATGTGCTATGAAGGAATTTGTAATTTCACATGGTTTCTTAGTTTGTATACCCAAGTGATTTTTGATACTAGTTATTTTACTCTTTGATCTATTCTATAGGGTGGAATTGTGAAAAAAATTCGTATTCCAATCTCCCTCATCTAACCATTTTTCTCTTGATTTCTATCTCCAAAAGGTTTCTTCTTTGGATAATATGTCCTCTTGTCTAGTGAGTAATTCTTTTTCTAATAGAAAGCTTTCATTATTCATACCTTTCTTAATTATCTCTAGATTTAGATTTCTTATTTTATCTTCTATATCTATTTTCTCTTTAAAGATATTGTTGAAGTTCTTTATTCCATCTCAGGATCCTTTCTTTTAGCATTTTCATTTTGGAAATGAAAATAAACATCTTGGAACCTTGAAACTTATCTTGAACCCACCATTCTTTATTATTCTTCATAAAATTAGGACCTAGGAACCACATTTTTTCAAATTTAAATGGATTGGACTAGTAGTTTTTGTTGGCTCTATAAATTCAAATTGGACTGGGAAATGATTAGACCTAGCAATTGGCAAATTTGAAGATTGAAAATTTAAATTATAATCATCTAAATCACCTATGATAAGAAAACTATCTAATTTTTTAGCAATGAACACAAAATCTTTCGTTTTATTATTCCATGTGAAATTCCCATTATTGATTGGAATGTCAATCATGTTATTCTTATCAAACCATACTTTAAAATCTAAAGACAATTGCAAGAGATGTTCAATTGCGAGAGATGTTCAATACCACCTACTTTTGCCTCTAAATTGAAAATAGTATTAAAATATCCTCCTACCAAGAATGATCTATCAGTTACCCATTTTTCCTCCCACCAAAATTTGAACTTTAAATGCTTGCCTTGCCCAATGGCTACTTCCCACTATTTTATTATTTTAATGCCCGAGAATTTAAAATGCAAAAAATCAAATAAAACAATCACATAGACCTTCTTCTTTTCTATCGCTTTCTGCCCCATTAGATCTCTGGCAATCTATGGTGGGTGCATTCCCGCATTCTCCAAATGCATGACCCTTATGTAATATGGGGAAGCCCCTTTGTGAAACATGGATTAGTGGGTCTATGTTCTTTCTGTGGGTTGTAGAGGGGAAGAAGGTTAGTCTAATTGGCGATTATATTAGTGCACACATTCCCACATTTTGAGTTTCATCAGATTTCCTAACAATGCGGGGAAGAAATTTTTGGCCATGTGGTAGGTGGGTTCATCTTCTTTGAGCCATTGTAGGCATGGTGGACAAGGTGGCAAGATGAGTTGGCAGTTTGACTGGTGCTCGCTTTCCCACATTTTGAGCTTCATCAGACCTTTTGATAGTGCAGGGAAGCACTTTGATGACATGTGTCTAGATGACATCATGGTGGGTATTCAAAAAGGTTCAGAATGCACGTGTTACGAGCACTATCAAATTTATTGAGATCAACAACTAGTGCATGCTCGCAAGATAAAGATGCAAGAAGATTAAGGAATGTGGACATGCACCCTAGTGACACTTGTCCCACAACCTCTCATGTCCCCAGTTCCACCTCCCATTGTCCGATGTGATCTGATCAGTGGTTGGTGCATGCCCACATTATCGAGATGCGAGGATTTTAAACATTGTGAGAAACCACCCTGGTGACACATGTCCTTGTGGGGTCAGGTTATTATGAGGTTGCAAGATGGTGCCAGGTTGAGCTGAGTGTTTCATGGGCATGGGGTTTTGAAGAGCAAGCATAGTATACAAAGAATCTTTCTCGATCGTTGATCTTCTATAGATCAATGATCAGTGCTTGCTCACACTATGGAAGTACATGGAGATTAAATATTGCAGGAAAGCACCTAAGGGACACATTTCCTAGAAGGCCTGACCAAGTTATTAACATGAAGGTAGCACAGTTAAGGCTAGTGGTTGGCAGTTACATCATGGTAGGATTTGAGGAGGTGGGACAGTTAATAGGAAGGTGAGGTCAATCGCATGGAGAATCTATAGAGTGGTAAAATAAAAGAGGGTCATTGGTCCACATGGCTTATCCTAGTGCTTAACTTAGGTTGACCTGCTGATCATGCTAATTCATGGGCTAAAAATAGAGGAATTTGAGTTTTTTTGCACAATCTGATCCTTGTGATCAATGTCAACCACTCTTGGATAAATTCTAAACTTAATGAACATGGGAAAACACTCTATCTCTCCATAGTTGATCCACCTACTTGATCAGAACTATTTAATGGCATTGTTTCTGTCTTCTCAGGGCCCTATTCCAACAAAGATTAGATATCATTGCATCTGTATCTGCACTTAGATTGGATTTTCTTCAGATCTCCATGATTATTCTCTAAAGGACTTAATGGCAGTGGTTGTAGAGTAATTTTAGTTGAGAAATATCTCAGTTATGCCTGAATTATAAAGGCAATTTTTGCAAATTTTGAAAAGGTTGACTCTTCTCTGACTTCTCTGATATTTCTCTACAATTTCATGTGTAAATTCCCTTTGCCTTTGAACTATATGACATCCTACCTTATCTCTTTCATCCATTGATGTAAAGTGCAAGAACTATTCGCCTCTCATTGGTGTATTGTAGAGATCTGTGATCTACATGACTATATCTCTTTTGGCCTATGAATGATATATAAGTGAATCTTCTCTTCCTTTTGTCATTCATTTGGGTTTTCTAATCTGCATGTGGTTGCTAGGTTAAAAAAAGTCTGAATGTGTATATCTTTTGGTGTTATGATGGTTCAAAAGTGCACGTATGGGTAGAGATTGGTTTGAACACTCTATTTTGGTGCATCACCCTCTTAGGTTAGAGTAGGTAGATTTTATTTCATGCATTCCTTCTCCGTTTTCCTCTCCAAGAGTAGTTAGGTGTACCCTGATAGGAAAGGAAGTTGGCCTTCTTCAGAGACTCAACCTCATAGTTCAAGTCCCATAGCTTGGAGGTTGTTTCCATGTTTCACAAGGTTGTCCTTAGGTAAAAACTTTGGACAAGGGTGCAAACCTCTATGAAAATAATTTTTGGCACACCTGGTGGGACTGAAAATTAGAAAATTTCAAGTCTACTAGTGTCAAAAGGAAGATTTCAATATTAAACCAAGGAGATAGTACTTGCTTCAATGTTCAAGCCTTCAAGAGGTCCATTCTTCAAGCACTTGGTGACTCTGAGCTTCAAATACATCTAGTTCCAGACCAAAGTTGCAGTAATTCATGTCCAAAGCTAAAACAAGAACATCTTCTAGAGGTAAATTTCAGTACCAAGAACTTTCATTTTCAAATCCTAGAAGAAGGAAGACTAGAGTATCTTTATCACCAGTTAGGAGTGAAATAGTAACAAATACCCCTACAAGATCTATCTCTACTCCTCCTACTATTAGATCTCAGCCCAAATTTCCATTAGCACATATCAATAGATCACTGGTCTATATGGCACAGCCTAGAGCCCATACTTTTTCCACCTTTAATGGTGGAAGTCCCCTTTTATTGGCTCAAAGACATGACATACGAATAGCTGCACTCAAAAGTATACTAGAGTTTACTAGTGAAACTTCTATCTCTCCTTCAAAACACATTTAGGAGGTTGCAAATGTTTGCAATATCCATGGTATTATAGAAGATGATGTTGCAATTAGGTTTCTAGCCTCATCTTTGAAAGGAAAAGCACTATAGTGGTATAGAGGTTTGGCTCATGGTTCTATAACAGGTTGGGATGGATTAGGAGTAGGACTGTGTAAACACTTTGAGGAAAAAAGTGACCATTTATCACTTTTAGAATAGTTGACTACTATAAAAAGAGCCCCCCATGAATGCATGACTGATTTCAACTATAGATTTCAAAAGACATGGGATAGAATACCTGCTTCAGTAAAACCTACCCCTGGTAATGCCTTCTTGCATTACCTCAAAGCTTTTAACTGTGACATTGCCACTATAATCAAAACTATGGGAGGAGATACCTTGCCTAATGCTTATGACATAGCAATAAAGTCAAAAAACATCCTAATACGAGGAGGTAAGCTAGCTCCAAGGCCTCCCATGCCTTTCTTTCTTGATGTTCCAAATCACCAACTGGAAATGGCTCCTCTTCCCACAACTTCCACATCTTCAAATGGAATAGATGAAATCAAGGAGATGATGCAATCTATGATGTTGAACATAGATAAAAGATTGTAGGGCCAAGAAAATAAGTTGGAGGATAGTTTCTTTGTGATGCAAAAAATGAGCAATAAGTTGGTGACTTTAGAAAGACAACAAGCTCAAGGTAGTAAGGCTCATCAATTGCAGCATCAAACTATGAATGGCGTAGGCCTCCAAATCATAATTATGGGAGCCATTCTTTTGATAAAAATAGGCATAATAGCCATCCTTTGACCTCAAATGTAAACCAAAGTAGGGCCATAGTCCCTCAAAACAATATGGCCCAAGATTAGGATTTTTGTCCCTCTTGTAACTACTCCTATGCTCATTGCATGTGTCAAAAGGCTGAATCTTACTTGGCTCTGACCATCCAAGAGCCTATAGTAGGACAATCATACAAGGAGGACCAATTTAAAGAGGCCTCATATATGCAAGGACAAGGTGATTGCTCCTTTATGAATCATCAGGCGGAGGAACATTGTAATGTAAACTAGGATTCCATTGCTCACAACACTAGGAGCAAAAGAAGAGCTATTGAAGATACTACCCCTCCTCTTGCCAATCAGGCCTTGACTTCAAATGCAATACCCCATGAGCAAGTAGTAAATGATTAGTCAAATACCCCTCAGTAGAAAAGGCAAAATGATGGCAGAAAGAATGTAAGTGATCCTCAGGTTGTTCCCCCTCAACCTCCTACAAAAGCAACTCCCAAGGTTTCTACCAAAGCACCTACTAAGCCATTTAGTGTGGTAGAACAAATAAAGAAGAAAAATGTGAATATTTCCATGTTGGACATTGTTGCTACTATAGCCATGCAAAAGAGGTTGCTGCAACAAGAATTGGAAAGTATTGAACCAAAGGATCACACCTAGCATGGAAAGTGCCACAAGCCTAGTAGAACCATCAAGGGAGGAAGAAACAAGTAAAAAGGTTAGACCCCCCCATTTTATGTTTCTTTAATTACAGGGGATAGACTAGTCCACAATTGCATGATTGATTTAGGGGCTAGTAGTCTAGTGATGCCTAGGTGTGTTGCTGATGCTTTGGGAATGAAATATGAACCCATTATTAAGGATGTATTACAATTGGATGGTAGTACTATCAAGACTATAGGTATCCTTAGGAATGTGGAAATGGCCCTACATGCATGCCCTAGTTGTACTATAACTCAAGATATATTCATTGCAAAAGTCAAGCCACATTTTTCTATTTGTCTGTCAAGAGATTTCACTGCCCAAATAGGTAGTTACATATCTTCTGATTGGTCATATATGTTTTTTAGGACAAGATATGGGGCCAAAGCTTCAATTAGTGCAAATCCTTGAGCCCTCCATCATACCAAACCCTACACCCCTAATCTTATCAACATGAATTGTACTATCCTAGAAGTGGATGAGAATGACATAGTGAATGAGCCTACTATTTCCCTAGTGGAGATACCTGATTTTCTTTTAGATGAATGGACTAATGCATATCAATCTGATCCTATGTTAGAAACCCTTGAGATAGGCCTTAGTACATATTGTATATTAGAGAGGGATGATCTAGTTCCAAATCTTATGGAGAATAAAGAAGATATGAGTGGGATATGGAGTATGTATTTTGATGGTTCAAAAAATAAGAATGGATCAGGGGTTGGCATGATGTTGGTTTCTCCTACAGAAGTAAGAAACTACTTCCCTTTCAAGCTCTAGTTCAGTTGCACTAAAAAAGTGGCCAAGTATGAATCTTTGATTCAAGGTCTCCTACTTGCTCAAAAAAGAGGGATTCATGCCTTAAGTGTATATATAGATAGTGAGTTGGTGGTTAACCAAGTGAGAAATTAGAATATCACCAAGAATAGTTTGCTCAAGTCTTATAAACATAGGGCATGGGATCTACTTGAAGGTTTCAATGCATTTAACATTCAAAGCATCCCCAGAAAAGAAAATAGACATGTTGATAGACTTGCAGCAATAGGTGCATCTCATGATGTACCAAGGAATCTTGAGCAGGAGAAGAAGAAAAAAATTAGGATGGTAGTAAGGCTTGCCATCCCTACAAACAACATCCATTGGCAAGTGTTTGAATATGATGAAAAAATTGTAAGCTTCTTGCAGAATGAAGTAGAATTTTCAAATAGAAATTAGTCAAGACTGCAAGATCAATATGGTAATCAAATCATTAACCTAAGTTCCAACAAGTTTCCTAAGGGTCTCATTACTTTAGAAAGTGTTTTCAATCCCGATGACCAAGCAAGAGGTAGAGTCATGAACTTAGCTTCTGACCAAGATGATCACACTCCAGTCAAGATTGCTAATGGAAAATCCTTAAACATGGGGAAGGTATGTTGTGAGACTGAGCAAAAAAATTTTATTCATCTATGTCAAGAATTTAATGATATATTTTCCTAGACATATGATGATTTAAAGGGTTTTGACCCAAGGTTGTTTCAGCATACCATAGATTTAATTGATAATGTCAAACTAGTAAGACAAAAATAGAGGCCAATGAATCCCAAGATTGAGCCCTTAATGAGAACAGAGCTATCTAAGTTGATTGAGGCCAATATAATTTTCCCCATCAAGCACTCATCATGGGTAGTGAACCTTGTCCCTGTTAGGAAGAAGAATAGAGAAATTAGATTGTGTGTGGAATTTAGGGACCTTAACCAAGCTTCCCTTAAAGATCATCATCCTCTCCCTTCCATGGAGCAGATTTTGTCCAAGGTCAGTGGCTCAAGGAGATTTTCATTTGTTGATGGATTTTTTTGGCTACAATCAAATACTGGTCAAGGAGTCTGATATGTACAAGACTGCATTTACCACCAAATGAGGTACCTATGCTTATTGTAAGATGCCGTTTGGGCTAACCAATGCAGGTGCTATATTTCAGAAGGCAATGGAGATGGCCTTTAAAAGCATGATTGAAAAGTTTGTATTAGTTTATCTTGATGATATTACAATATATTCAAATAATGTAGAAGATCATGTTGATCATTTAAGGCAATTATTCTCAAAGTGTAGAAAGTTTGGGGTATCCCTTAACCCAAGCAAGTGTGTCTTCGCTACTAATCAAGGAAAATTATTAGGACACATTGTATATGAGGAGGGTTTAACCATTGATATAGAAAGAACACAAGCAATACTTTCTCTCTCTCTTCCTAAACATAAAAAAAGGTTGCAAAGTTTCCTTGGTAGGATAAATTTTGTGAGAAGATTTATCCCTAATCTTGCTACCATGATAAAACCCCTTACGACTATGGTCAAGAAAAGTATGGTTTTTGCATGGACCAAGGAATGGAAGGAAAGTTTTGAAAAGATCAAGGTAGCCATAGCCTTAGCCCCTACTCTCATTAACCCAAACTTTGAAAAGGATTTCATCCTTTATACCCTAGGTGGTGAGTCAAGAATTTCTATTGTCTTGACTCAAACAAATGATATAAATGAGGAGCAACCCATAGCCTTCTTTAGTGAAGGGCTTAAAGAGTATGAAGGAAAAAACAACTATGTAGAGAAGCAAGATCTTGCAGCCATCAAAGCTTTAAAGAAATTCAAACACCTCTTGTCTCATAATAAAATTCATCTAGTAGTACCCCATGCTAGTGTGAAAGATTTCTTTCTGAGTAAAGATATTAGTGAGAAGAGAGCTGGCTAGATTACTAAAGTAATGGAATATGATGTTGATTTCTAGCTCACCAAGCTAGTAAGAGGGAAAGGGTTGTGTAAATAGATGATATCATTTTATGAACCAAATGAGGAGGTTGCTATGACACTTAAAGAGAAACAAGGAGCGAGAAATGATGACCCAAGGAACTAGATGGATGATATGAAGGATTTGTTATTAGGCAATGGATACCCTCAAGGATTAGATAGAACTAAAAGGAGATAGTATAGATTATAGTCAATTCCTTATGTCATAGTTGACAGTATCTTTTTAGGAAAGATTTTAATGGAGCCCTATTAAGATGCATTGACATAGACCAAGTTGAAAGAATGACCAGAGAGCTTCATGATGGTCCTGATGGTGGTCACTTGGTTATGAGGGCTGGTTACTACTGGCCATCCCTATTCCATGATTGTCATAAGTATGTGAGAAAATGTAAAAAATGTGCCTTCTTCTCTAGTAAGCAAAAGCTCGCAGCTCTTCCTCTTTATCCCATTTAGGTGGACCAACCTTTTGCTCAATGGGGATTGTATTTCATAGGCCCCATCCATCCTCCTTCTAGTTCTTGTCACAAGTGGATTTTAGCTGCTATAGATTACTTTACCAGATGGATAGAGGTAGTTGCATTGAAGGATGCCATAGAATCTTCAGTTGTTGAGTTCCTTGATGGAATTGTGACTAGGTTTGGTGCCCCTTCAACCATTATTTCAGATAATGCAAAATATTTTGTAGGAGCTCATATTTGTGCATGGGCAATTGACCATAATATCTATTTAAGCACCTCCTCAAACTATTATCCCCAAGGAAATGGTTTGGCTAATTCCTCCAACAAAAACTTGATTAGGATTATGAAAAGAACTATAGAGGATAATTAAAGGCGTTGGCGTCAAAAGTTGAGAACTGCACTATGAGCTGATAGAATAACACCTAAGAGGTCAATAGGGAATTCACCATTTATGTTGGTATATGGTAGGGCAAAGAAGCAAGGCTTCCAATTTCATTAGAATTTCCATTCCTAGAGTTAGCTCATTAGCTAGAGTTAATTGAAGATGATGCCATGATAGTAAGAATGGTAGAGCTGATGGAGTTGGAAGAGAAAATAAGTCAGGCCATATAGACCCTAGAAACACATCAGTAGTAGGTAAAAAAGAGTTTTGACAGGAAGGCTAGGGTCAGAGCCTTCAGGGAGGGTAGTTTAGTTCTAAAATGGGATGCAGACAAGGAAAAACTAGGGAGGAACTCAAAATTTGATGTACTGTAGAGTGGTCCCTATTTGATCATCAGTTGCAAATAGGCCAATGCTTTTCAATTAGGTAGGCCTAGTGGTTGAATCTTGCCTATCCCAGTCAATGGGATCTATCTCAAACCATGTTTCTAACAGGGCTTGAATTTTCCTATACATATTAGAGTAGTTTCCTTTCTGTTGTTTTCCAATTTTCCAAGAAGTGCACAAGCACATTTTTTTTGCTGAGTTGCAGAGATAGAGACTTTTGGAGTTTTTCTATTGTAGAGGTAGGGTTAATGTTTTACAATGCACTAATCCACATCTTTCATGAATCTATAGCCCAATGGATGTAGAAGGCCACTAGTCACGTGAATAGCAGGCTTGTGTCCCCTCTGAGTTGCCAGAAATGTTACCCATTTTGCCTCCTGCCAAAATTTGGACTTTAAATGCTTGCCTCGCCCAATGACTACTTCCCACTATTTTATTATTTTAATGCCCAAGAATTTAAAATGCAAAAAATCAAATAAAACAAGCACACATACCTTCTTATTTTTTGCCACTTTTTGTGCCATTAGATCTCTGGCGATCTACAGTGGGCACATTCCCACATTCTTCAAATGCACGACCCTTATGTAATGTGGGAAAGTCCCTTTGCGACATGTGGATCAGTGGGTCTGTGTTCTTTTTGTGGGCCATAGAGGGGAAGAAGGTTAGTCTAGTTGGCAATTCTATTGGCACACGCATTCCCACATTCTAAGTTCTATCAAATTTCTTGACAATGCGGGGAAGCACTTTTCAACCACATGGCAGGTGGGTCCATCTTTTTTGAGCCACCATAGATAGGGTGGACAAGGTGATAGGATGAGTTGATAGTTTGACTAGTGCCCACTTTTGTGCATTCTAAGCTTCATCAGACCTTTTGATAGTGCAAGGAAGCACTTTGATGATGTGTGTCTGGATGACATCACAGTGGGTATTCGTAGAGGTTTAGAATGGATGTGTTATGAGCACCATCAAATTTCTCGAGATCAATGACTAGTGCATGACCACAAGATAAAGATGCAAGAAGATTAAGGAATGTGGGCATGCACCCTGGTGATACCTATCCCACAACCTCTCATGTCCCTAGTTCCACCTCCCACCGTTTGATGCAATCTAATCAGTGGTTGGTGCATGCCCGCATTATGGAGATGCGAGGATTTTAAACATTGTGGGCAAGCACCCTAGTGATGCGTGTCCTTGTGGGGTTAGGTTTTTATGAGGCTGCAAGATGGTGCCAGGTTGTGCTAAGTGTTTCATAGGCTTGGGATTTTGAAGAGCAAGCATAGTATACGAAGAATCTTTCTCAATCGTTGATCTTCTACAGATCGATGATCAGTGCTTGCCCGCAATATGGAAGTGCACAAAGGTTAAATATTGTGGGAAAGTGCCTGAGGGACATCTGTCCCAATGGGCTCAGCTAAGGTATTAACATTACGGTAGTGCGGTTAAGGCTAGCAGTTGGCGGTTACATAATGGTAGGATTTGAGGAGGTGACATAGTTAATAGGAAGATGTGGTCAACCACATGGAGACTTTGCAGAGTGGTAGAATAAAAGAGGATCATTGGTCCACATGGCTCATCTTGGTGCTTAAGTTAGGTTGACCTATTGATCATGTTGATTCACAGGCTAGAAATAAGTGAATTTGAGTTTTGTTGTGCAATCTGATCCTTGTGATCAATGCAACCCACTCTTAGATAAATGTTGAACTTAGTGAATGTGGGAAAATACTCTATCTCTCCATAGTTGATCCATCTACCTGTTTAGAACTATTTAATGGCACTAATTTTGTCTTCTTAGGGCCCTATTCCAACAAAGATCAGATATCATTGCATCTTGATCTACACCTAGATTAGATTTTCTTTAGATCTCTGTGATTATTCTTTGAAGGACTTAATGACAGTGGTTGTAGAGTAATTTTAGTTGAGAAATATCTTGATTATGCCTAAACTATAAAGGCAATTTTTGTAAATTTTGAAAAGGTTGACTCTTCTCCGACTTCTCTAATATTGCTCTACAATTTCATGTGTAAATTCCCTTTTCCTTTGAACTATATGACATCCTACCTTATCTCCTTCAGCCATTGATGTAAAATGCAAGAGCTATTTGCCTCTCATTGGTGTATTGTAGAGATCTGCTATCTGCATGACTGTATCTCTTTTGGCCTGTGAATGATATATAAGTGAATCTTCTCTTCCTTGTGTCATTCATCTAGGTTTTCTAATCTGCATGTGGTTGCTAGGTTAAAACAAGTCTAAATGTGTATATCTTTTGGTGTCATGATGGTTCAAAAGTGCACGTATGGGCAAAGATTGGTTTGAACACTCTATTTTGGTGCATCACCCCCTTAGGTTAGAGTAGGTAGATTTTCATTCATGCATTCCTTCTCACTTTTCCTCTCCAAGAGTAGTTAGGTGCACCTTGATAGGAAAGGAAGCTCTCCGGTTCAAGTCCCATAGCTTGGAGGTTGTTTCCATGTTTCACAAGGTTGTCTTTAGGTAAAAACTTTGGACAAGGGCACAAACCTTTGTGACAACACTATCCTTAAAAGTTATTTATGAAATTACTAATTTCATCCCAAATAGATTTTTCCCCCATATGACTACTCTAACCATAAATATTAATTAAAATGAACTTCAGATTAGATTTTAGACTCTAGACACTAGCCTTAATCCAACTGTTACTACATGTTAGACAATCTATGGATACCTTCCTAGGGTTCCAAAAAACACCTAGACCTCCTAATGCACCTACTGATTCTTGAAAGATGGAACCCCATAGACCTAGCATCTTATCTAATTTCATTCCTTCTACCTTATTTAACTTTTTTTCCTATACTAAAATGATTTTTGACTCAAAATATTTAAGATTTTTCTTTAGTAACCTTTTTTTGTTAGGGGTATTTAAGCCTGTAGTATTCCATGTAGTGATCTTCATGACACCTTGGGAAGGCACTCCCCCTTCCCGTTGTTCAGTAGCCAATCTATATTTTTCTATTCTCTACTAAGTCCATCTACTTCCTTGAGTTTATTTAATGATCTTCTACCTCTTTTACCTTCCACTGTGCCATATTTAGGTGAGCTCAGACCTTCCTAATTCATCTGGATCTTGAGGTTCTCTACGTCATTTTTTGCATTTTGAACAATAGAAATCTTATTGCTAACCTTTCCTTCCATATCTTTAGTTTCAAGTTCGCTTATGATCTAGTTTATTATACTTGGTGAATCTTCACCTTTTAAATCTAATCCTTTCTTATTATCTTTACCAATCCCTTTATCTTTTTGCTCTATCACCATTGCATTTCCATATATCTGAGTCTAACCCTTGATATTATCCTTAGCCTCTATGTTAGTAGATCTCTTCTTAAGTCTTTAGTTGTGTAGTTTTTACGACCTAATTTAAGAATTCTTTGAATTAAATTTTCCTTCTAAGTCTTTGTAATATCATCAATATTCTCAAAGCAGAATACCTAAACTAATTCATCAGTTAGTTGATCAAGATTCTCATCTTCTTATTTTAAGGTTTCAAATACTAGATCCATAATGATATCCTTATTTAAGAAATTTTGTACTTCTTTTGATAGGGAACTATTTATCCTCTTTGCATTGCATTCCTCATCTTTTTAATTACCGACTGGAGTAAAAGGTGAACTTCTAGAAGCTAATGGAGTTTGCCAAAACTTGGATGGTCTGATAGAAATCTCTTTGCTAGGAATTGTAATTCTATCTTTTGTGACCTATACAACTAACACTATTCCATTTGGATTTCTTCCTCTATGAATTTGTGAATTCCACCTCTATCTGTATTTAATTCAAATAGTAAGGAATTCTCCAATTCCTCTATATTGTATTTTCCAGAATCCCATGATGCCTTGTTTTCTTGTGATGGTGATACCACTTTTTCTTGGTCTTCCTCACTTGTGAAATTTATATGTTTATCCGAAGAAGCTCTACTAAGAGTAGTATTCAGATCTTGTTGTTCATTATCAATGGAGCTAGATAATTTTAATCCCCTTACACTAGTAGCTGATTGTTCTTGAGCCCATTGTGACTTAGTCTCACTGTTTACCATATCTTTACCTTCATCTGATGACATAGTCTATCCTAAAATGCTCTTTGAGACTTTTTGCTTTCTTTTAGAACTCCATTTTACTATTACATCATTGTCTTCTAACAACTCTAGACTCTTCTTGTAATCAACCACTATGATAGATTTGATTCTTACATTAGCTTTTGAACTATTCTTATTCTTTTCATAGAAAATCCTTTCAGTACCCTAAGGATCAGTTTGAATCTCACTCTTTTCATGAAAATGTGAAGATGTGTTTATATCTGAGGATCTTTTTTGAAGTTTCTTTTTTTGGGTTCTTATCTTGGGAAACATGCTCTAAAAGTCTAAAGAGAGGCACGGTATCAAAACCAATTTTTCTATTCTCATCTAACTTTATAATTTATGATATTTCCCTTTTCAATGTTTGCAAATTTAAATCATAGGATGCTCTTTTTGTTATCACTTTTCTTTACATATGAAATGGATGATTAAACTTTGTTTTGATAAGAAATTTCACATTATTGTAGTACTAAAAGGAGTCATCTATCCCTATGAGATCTCCCAAAGAATACCTTAATGATATAAGTATCTCTATCTAGTTCAACTCAAGCAATACAAACTGAATATTGAACCAAATTGGACACATAAAATCTAACCCCTCTATTCTAAAATTTGGACACCATTCTAAAAAATTAATAGCGTGATCATTGAAAAAGCATTTAGATACATAGATAAATTCTTTTTTAATAGATTCATCCATACAATTCAAATATAGGGTTTTATCAGAAAAGTAAGAAATACTTACCTGATCATCGCAGTTTTCTTCTAACCAATTTGAGAGAAAGAGCCAATCTTCTTCAAGGCCACTCCATACCGCAATGATTACAACTTTTTCACATTCGGACCACACAGCTTTGAATTCCTCATTGTGAATAAAGATGGAATTATCTTCACAAATTGGATGTGCCTTAGAACCTAGATTTCCCTTAGGGTTTGATGAATTTGTATGAGCCACAACCATAGATCACTGATGCGGAGGAATATAAGAGTGCAGATAAGAATTGGCATGGGACACAATAGATCTGGACTAGTTGGATTGAAATGAAGTAGAGGGAAATATCTTATCAACCTCTAATGAATGTTGAAAAGGCTTGTAGATGTTGGGGTGGGCATACTTTGTTAGGTTGAAAACCCTAAATTGATTATCCAAACTATCTATAGTGAAAATTGGTTGAGGATGAAAGCTACCTATGAATCATGATGCAACATGAGGGGATTCATCCTGTGACATCTTTGGCAAAGCAATCCTTCCATTTAAAGCTTCTTGCTATGGAATTTCTTCAAAGAGGTGCCATCTTTGTCTCTCTTTCTCCTCCAAATTTTCTAAAATGAAAATTTATTCATAGTCTTCACTGCGAAATCTGAGTATGATGAATCTTGGTTGCCTATGGAAGACTATCTAGAGCAATACTTTGCCTTAAACTTATGCTTAATGTCTGCATAATGATTTGTTTTAGGGTATGCTTTTTTATTTTGAATAGCAAACACCTGCTCTAATTTTTTTGCATGTTTTTCATAGTTTGCCATTTTTTATTCATAATTAAATGATAAATATATAATAATAATAATGTTATTTATTAATAAAATAATTTAAAACTTTAAACAAATAATAATAATAATAAACCATTATAAAATGATTTAAATATATTTCTACCCCTAATTAAGGGGAGGTCGTAAGGTCTGTCTGCCTTTGGCAGCCCATTGCTTCAGCATCATACGTTGCCTCGGCAATGCTTACTGCCTTGGCTACATCCGCTGCTTAGGTAGCGGTTGTCATCACGACCATTGGGGGGGGTCATGGCCCCTCCTTACTTCATTTTTTAAAATAATTTTTTTATATAAGACCACCACCAACATTAAAAAAAAAAGCTCCCTATTGAAAATGAATTTATAATTTTATAAATATTATTTTTCAAAGAACAATAAAAAATAACTCAGAATACAATAACCATATAAATCTTCTTTAAAAAAAATATATATATATATATCACCATAGATCTTGTTAGAAATAATGAAATTAAAATGAACTAAAATGAAGAACCATAAATTAATCCAAGAGAGTTTATAAAGAAAATAATTACCATACTCTACATGAGCTTTCTAATATCAACACAAGAGAGGAGGCAAAGATTTTGAAAGTGGAAAGAAAAGAAAACCCTTTGTGAATTATATGAATGAGGGAAAAGCCTAAAAAATGATGTGTGTGTGTGTGTGTGTGTGTGTGTGTGTGTGAGAGAGAGAGAGAGAGAGAGAGAGAGAGAGAGAGAGAGAGAGAGAGAGAGAGAGAGAGAGAGGAGACAAAGGCTCATTATAGGAACTACATAGTGATAATGTGTTAATAGAATGCGAGAGAAGCATCTCTTATAAAGAGATGAGAAGAAGAGTTATTTGTAACTCCCATGTGGATGACTGCCACATTCATAAGTGTGTGCATAGCAAGTGTCATAATATTCTTAAGGAGGAATAATTAGTTTCCTTATAAAAGGAATTACAAAAAGAGTTGTCCTCACACATGGACAATAGGAAAAGCAAGTGACATGTCCTCACATGTGGGTTAGAGGACAAATAACATAAGGGATACCTTGGTTTATCCCATTTAATAAATAAATACAACCAAGGAAAGATTACTAATTCTAACACCCCCCTCTAATCTTTACTTGGGGAGCTTACATCAAAGGGTTGTAAACCCAAATTTGTACAATGAAATTGAAATCTCTCTTTAGAAAGAGAGTTTGTAAATAGACACAAGAAACAAGACAACTATCCACAAGGAGTATTTAATCTTATATTCAAATTATAAATCCTTTTGAAAAAGGATAAGACTCTCATATAGAAATAGAGAGGGAAAATAGAAATTTAACCACAAAGAAATGGAGATAACTAGTATGAAGATAAATTATATACTCAAAAAATTATCAACAAGGACAAATTGAGTAAAAATCTTGATCAATGTTCTCATGAAAATTATATTATACTAATGCACAAATGACCATAGACAAGGCCAACTAATGATACTTATATCAACATTGCATCAATCATGTGGTTATAGATGGTCCACTTAATGAATCATATCACTACAAGTTAATGGGTGATACAGAGGCCCTAGGTGGACTTGCAACCATTCATACTATGAGGGAATTCCCAAGTGTTTCTACAACATCCATCAAGCATCTTTTCAGGATCCTTCTCATTGATCCCATCAACTCCTCCTCTATCAAAGTGCACATACAATTTCTTGTGTCACCATAGGCTCTACATCATTATAATCATCCTAATATCCCTCCATCCAATCACTATTTTTCTCTTATCCCCACACAATACCTAATCCCTTCACAAAACTTCCCCAACACATTCATGAAAGAAATACACCAAAAATTGTCTTGTCGTTGCCCTTTGCATAGACCCATAAATAGTCATACATAACTTTTTATTCTGACAACATATTGTCAAATTCTCTGGTCAAGTTTGGAGAAACTTGGTTCTCTCAAACATATCCAAAAATGAGCTAGATCCAATAGTGGGTTAGGGAGATGTGGCCCTTGCATTGGATTGCATTTTTCTAGAACAATCATCTTCAACTCTCTTCAACATTGTCTGATCCTCTCTTCAATTCCTTGTCCATTCCTGCACACAAACTCTTATGGACACATATAATACATTTAATGGACTCTCCTCACAATCACATTAAACATATTAAGTGGAGGAGTCTATACATTCAATGAAACTTCAAATGAAATTGTTAATTGCACCCCAAAAATATGTCTGAGAATAGTCAAAAATCTAATTGCTTTCCTTTCTTCAAAAATTCAAAAAAAAAAAAAAAAACTATAATTTACATGGAAATGTTCAACAATTCAAACCATATGTATTTCAGACCATTCCCAATCAACTTTGCATCTAAATAAGAAACTTAACAACACAAAGCAAATGTTGTTCCCTCACAGCAGAGAGTGGACGGTTTGCAGCAAATTAAAATTTTATTGAACAAAACTCCATTGCAGATGTATTTTTGACCCAAAACACACCACTAAAATTCCCTACACTGCTCTCCTCTCAAAATCATGCACTCACAAGGAAAAATAAACTATTCCCCCAATCATTTAACCACTTGTAAACCAATTACAATAAGTTTTATAACTGTTAACATTAGTTTTTGTTTATTTTTGTTGTCTAGTTGACAACATGGTTGTCAACTTCAACAACTTACGTTCTTTAAGAATTTATTAACCTTTTAAAGGTTTTTAGGAATCTATCCTAATATCTTAAACCCCCTAAACCACTCTAAGACCCTCTCATGAGCCTTTTAGGCTTATTTTGACATTTTAGGCAAATTACATCATTTGGGCACTTTTAGTGCATTACATCATTTTTAGTGGCTTTATTGGCCATATTACATTTATTAAGACCTTTATAGGTCATTAAACATTTCATCAACCTTAGAATCTCCAAGTGACCACTAGGTACATTCTAACTCTCAAAATTCCATCAAGGTTTACATTATAAATCTCATCACAAAAATGATTCAAATGTAATCAAAACAAATTTAAGGACCATTATATGGTCTTATTACATCCAATGACCAAACATGGTCATATTCATCTCTTGTTGCCCCCTCATATCTATGAGTGACCCCAGTGTCTTCATAAGTCTTCATCCTTGGTCCTGGTGCTCCTGCACCAATGGGGGCATCCCTCCATAACCTACATGACTCATGATATAAGAAATAAAGTATGTAGAGCATTATCCCATTAATATATGAATTATTTAAAAGGAGAGACATGCTGATCAAATCAGTATTATCACATCATAATTTTTGTTAGGAAATTCAAAAAAGGAAAGGATTATGAGGATTGATAACATAATATTTTCAAATTGGATCAAACCATTTGAATTTGGAGGAAAACTCCAAGAATAACATCCTCTTCATTAATGAACAATATGAAACAAGATGGAGGGAAACTCCATAAATATCAACCTTCAAGGTAGAGAATATAGAATCAAATTGAGGGAAATTCCATATTATATAATCCTTTTAAAGTGGAACAAGTAAAATCAAATGGAGGGAAACTCCATATAAAGTGATTGCACAACAATATAGGATTGAGGGATACTCCACGGGCCAGATAAGGAAACTATATATGAGTTATACTAAGGGGACCTACATAGTTAACCTTGAAAAATTGACTCCTTATGCAACTCACAAAATATCTGAATAACTTCATGAAAATCAATGGTATAAAACCGTAAAGTGCTAACATGGGCATAGAATGATGTTATGAAAGTACAAAATTGTAGCTACATGAAAATTAATAGATCATAGTAAAGTTGAAGACAAATGTATAAGATAACTCATAATCTAAAAAAATTGGGGTAAATGTAGTGATCCAAGGAAGATCAATGAGAAATAAATAATGTATGGATATCAGGTAGAAAACTCCATTAAAGATGAACATGGGTATGTAAATTATTTGAAGGATTGTAAGTATTAAATACATTTACTTTACACAAGAACATACACATCACAATCATAATAGCTTGTATATTTATCTAGGCATATATGTGTTCACCCATAAAATACTAAAATAAATATACCTAAAAATATCATAGTATGAAATCATTAAATTAAAATTATTAAATCATAGCTTGATGTTAAAAGAAATGATTACCTCCTTTGTTTAATAATCATCTTCTTGATAAAAACATAGTCTCAAAGTAATAAGAACATAAAGTCATGGGGCTAGAAAAGATCTCCCCATTTTCGTCATACATATTCCTTCAAGATTGGAAGTGTTTCAAAAGAAGTAAATTTTTTGAAATAAAACATGAAGAAAGATGCAACTATGTGCATACAAAGGGTGGCATAAAAACTATTTAAAATGTATCATTTCTATATAGAAAGAGGTGTAAAACCATCTAGCATAATCGAGAGTGAGACACACTATTCAATACTCATGAAAGAAAAAGGATTAGTGAAAATTGTAGCTATAAATCATCCCCTTGAAATAACATAAGTTACAATGAAATTAATATACATGCTATTTAACATTTGGTACAAAATCTAGCAAATAAGTTAGATTTGTAGCAACCTTTTGCAAGGTCTTCAAAAAAACAATAAATTAAATATGTATTATGTATATATGAAAGTTTGAACTATTTAATTTCATTTCGTAAAAGTAATATAGGCATGCTTATATAATATATAAACTAATAAGATATAGCCTACTATTGAAATGAAGTACTCTACCAAAAATAAAGAAACATTGTTTCCTACAAATAATAATCAAAATGAGTGTTTTTCATATCATTTAATTTGATCTATAGAATTAATGGAAACATGATTATAAATAGAGAAAAGGATTTTTTTTTAAGTACCTAGATAAGAAATTTTGAAATTAGGCAAGAGCCTACAACAAAATGGTAAATTGTGAGCCTCTTAACTAGGGTTCAATCTACTCAATCTTAATTTATAGTTGAAATAATGAATGGAAACAAATAATAATAATTAATGTTGGCTTTGACCTAAAAAAAAATGTTTGATATTTGTCTATATAATTAGAAATTCTTTTAAAAATATATTTTTAATAAATATTAATTGAAAATCTAAAACCTAAACTTAACACCCTTCTGATTTAAAGATTTAATTGAGAAAAAAAGAATAAAAAATTATATTCAAATTTTATATAAAACATTATGTTAAACTTATTTCTTAATACAATAGATGTACAAGTAAACTTTTATAAACTTTCCAAAGTAAAACACATTTTAAATGAAAAGTAGAGATAATAAGTAAGCCACATGAGCTTAAAAGTAAGGAAGGTTTTTAGGATAAAGAATTGGTTTTGTTTTTTTAAAGTTTTAAGAATTTAATGAACACGTGATATACATTAAAATGATTCAGGAGCATCATGGGTTGCTTTGTTATCCTACTCATTTTTGCTCATTTTGTAGTTGGTGCCGAGCTATTGTAGCACTCTTTAGGTGTCGAGCTCTTGTCACACTCTTTAGGTGTCGAGTTACTATAGCACTCTTTAGGTGTCGAGTTTCTGTCGCACTCTTCAAGTGCTGAGTTCCTATCACACTCTTCAAGTGCCAAGTTACTGTAGCACTCTTTAGGTGCTGAGTTCCTGTCGCACTCTTCAGGTGCCAAGTTACTGTAGCACTCTTCAGGTGTCAAGTTATTGTAGCACTCCTTCAGGTGCCGAGTTACCTAGTGTATGCCAAGTGCCAATATTCGGATGTGATTTTTGCAAACTGACTTGCAAGAATTATTTCATTTGCGATATTTAATTTAAGATCTTTTCATGGGATGAGTCCAGACCATTGTTGGGTCGGCCTTTCTCTTATGTAATGATTCAAGAATGATCTGTAAGCTATTTTGGCAAGTATAAATAGAGAGCCTAGGCTTAGAAGCTAGGTAAGTTTGTTTAGAAGAAGGAAATTTTTGAGGGAGCAGAACTGAAAGTGTGACTTTGCTATTGGATCTTTGAATGTGAATGTATTGTAATTGGCCATAACCTAGAAGGCCTCATAGCTGGGCATGTATGAAGATATTTTGATGACTCAATAGAAGTATTTCCCTCTTCTCCTCCTTTGGTTGTTGTCCACTTGTGTTTGCTTCTATTGTGTTAACTCTTGCAGGGTGGTTTGGATAGCTGGGTGAGCCTTTGGCCTTGGTTATTCTTCCTTTGCCTATGTCAATTGGTATCAAAGCCTGAGGTTCATCCTTGTGGAGATTGGATCATGTAGAACCTTGATTTGGATTTGGTTGTAGGGTGGTAGATCTGTGGATTTGACCTATAACTTGCAGAGGGTTATGATCTTGCAGGAACTTGATTTGTAAAGATGGTTTATGGTAGAGGAAATAATATTGATAATGCTATATTGGATCAATTGAGACAAATTGTAGCCAGATTAGATGTTATGGAGATAGCCCAAAGGAGAGGAGTGCATCTTGATGATGTAAGTGATGATGAAGCAGTAGCACCAAACCATAATCTAGAACCTGAAGAAGACCAAGATGAAGCAAGATTGTTGAGAGTATTATCTAGAGTGAATTCAAAGCCTGATGTAGAAGTTGTTCCTTATGATGGAAAATTGGATACCAATGTTGTGCTAGATTAGATCTTTGATATGGAGAATTTCTTTGAGAATGAAAATACTTCTGATAATGGAAAGGTGAAGATTATAGTCACTAGATTGAAAGGTCATGCATCATTATGGTGGGAACACTTGCAAACTGATAGGCAAAGGAGAGGAAAGGAGAAGATCAGAACTTGGCCAAAGATGGTGAACAAGGTAAAGAAAAAATTGCTTCCTGTTGATTACCAAGTTAGCTTGTTGAGAAAGTTGCAAAATTTGAAATAAAAAGACATGACTATGAAAGAGTATACTGAGGAATTCTATAGACTGGACATCAGATCTGGACATGTGGATAATGATGTTTAGAAAATTACAAGGTACATTAATGGATTGAGATCTGGAATACAAGATGAAATAAGTTTTGTGAAGTTGGAAAGTATAGAAGAAGCATATCAATATGCCTTGAAAGCTGAGGAGATCTTGACAAAGAAGCATGAACAAAGATAGAGAGGTAGAGGTGGTAGATTCCAAAGAGGCAGAGGTAGATCTTATGGAGAAAGTGGTAGATCTGAAAGTTCTGTACAGGATAAAGGCAAATCTGAATGGAAGAATGATGACAAAGGCAAGACTGAATGGAAAAGTGGTAATTCTTATTGAGGAGGCACTAATTCTTACTGAGGAAGAGGTAATTCTTATTCTAGAGGTGGATTTCATGGTAATTATTTTAGATGTGGTAAAGAGGGACATAGATCTTTTGAATGTAGATCCTCTAAAAGTAGACAAGGTAACAAAAATGTTGTGATTCAAGAAGATGATGAGGGTTCACCAACTGGACCTAAGGCTGGAGAGAATTTGATGGTGAGAAGAACCTTATGCAATAAGGGAAGTGATGAGGAACCTATTTTAAGGAGAAGTCTTTTCAAGACAAGATGTAAGATGGCTAGAAAATGTTGTAAAGTGATCATTGACAGTGGAAGTTCTACAAATCTAGCATCAGAAGAGCTGGTTACAAAGTTGCAGTTGTAGAGGCCGAAGTATCCCAAACCTTATCATGTTTCCTAGATCAAAGATGAGCATAAGATATTGGTAAGTGAGCAATGCCTTCTGAAGTTCAAAATTGGACATTACTTTGATGAAGTTTTGTGTGATATTATGCCCATGGATTGTTGTCATATTTTGTTAGGTAGACCTTGGCAATATGATAGATATGTTGTACATAATGGAAGATTGAATCAATATACTCGTTTGGTAAATGGGAAGAAAAAAACATTGTTGCCTTTGATTGAAGTTCTAGATGAGGTTAATTGTACCTCTATAAAAAATTGCATGGTTAATGGGAAACAATTTGAAAAAGAAGTGAAAAAGAATCAAGTTTGTTTTGCTTAATTCCAAGAAAACCAAGTTTTTTCAATGGAGACCAAGTGCCAGAAAACAATGTTAGCTGAGTGTCAGTCAGTGATGACCGAGTGATAGATGGTAGTATTGACCAAGTGCTAGGAGAAATTGCACAGTTGTTGAATGAGTATAAAAGCATTATTGAGGAAGATATTCCTGATGGTTTACCTCCAGTAAGAAGTATAATTCATTGTATGGACCTGATCCCTGGAGCTACTTTGCCAAATAAAACACCATATAGATTGACACCTATAGAGAATGAAGAACTTAACAGACAAGTGCATGAACTATTGCATATAGATTTGATCAGAGAAAGCTTGAGTCCATGTGCTGTACTTGCTATATTAGCACCTAAAAAGAATGGAGAATGGAGAATGTGTACTAATTCTAGAGCCATTAACAAGACAACAGTGAAATAGAGGTTTCCTATGCCAAGGATGGATGACATAATGGATTGTTTGAGTGGAGCAAAGTATTTTACCAAGATTGATTTGAAGGGTGGCTATCATCAGATCAGAATCAAAGAAGGTGATGAATGGAAGACTACTTTCAAGACAAAAGATGGTTTGTATGAATGGTTGGTTATGCCTTTTGGTTTGACTAATGCACCTAGTACTTTCATGAGGTTGATGAATGAAGTTCTGAAAAGATTTTTGGGTAAATTTGTGATTGTTTATTTGGATGATATTTTGATATTTATTAAGACTAAGGAAGAAATCTTGAGCATATTAGACAAGTATTGTAGAGGTTGAAAGAGGAAAATTTATTGATTAATTTGAAAAGTGTTCTTTTATGCAAGAAGAGATTGTGTATTTGGGGTTTGTGATTTCAGCTGATGGTTTGAAGATGGATCCTAAAAGGGTTAAAGCAATTTTGGAATGGCCTATAACTGAGAATGTAAGTGAGGTAAGATCATTTTATGGTTTGGCTAGTTTTTACAAAAATTTTATAAAGAATTCGGTGCTATTTGTAATGCTATGACTGAAACAATGAGGGGAGATAAAAATAAATTCAAGTGGACGCATGGAGCTGATAAGAGTTTTGAGACTTTGAAACAAAAGGTTGTTGAATTACCTGTATTGGCTTTACCTCATTTCAACAAAGTATTTCAAATTGAATGTGATGCAAGTGGTAATGAAATAGGAGCTATATTAAGTCAAGAAGGTAAGCCTATTGCTTTCTTTAGTGAAAAGTTGAATGATGCTAAAAGGAAATATTTTGTGTATGATCAAGAATTCTATGCCATTGTTCAAGCATTGACGAAATGGAGACATTATTTGATGCCTGAGGAGTTTGTGTTGTATACTGATCATAAAGCTTTACAATACTTGGGAAGTCAACATAAATTGAATCAAAGAGATATGAAGTGGGTTGAGTATTTGCAGAGTTTTACATTTGTGATCAAGCATAAGAGTGCAGTTACTAACAAAGTTGCCGATGCATTGAGTAGAAGGCATTCTTTGTTGACTGAAATGAAGGTTGAAGTTCTTGGTTTTGATGAGATGAAAGAATTATATGATGCTGATCTTGATTTTTTTGACACATGGAGAGAGTGTAGAGCACCAAATCGGATAGATCACATAAGTAAGTATGATGAATATTTCATTCAAGAAGGCATGTTTTTCAAAGGCATTCAGTTGTGTATTCCTAGAAGTCCTATGAGGTTGAATTTGATTAAGGAAAAGCATAGTGGTGGAATAGCTAGACATTTTGGAATTGATAAGACATTGAGTTTGTTGAAAGAGAAATATTATTCGCCACAAATGCATAAGGATGTTCAAAAATTTGTAAAGAGCTGTGGATTTTGTCAAGTTGCAAAGGGAGTGAGTCAAAATATGGGTTTGTATACACCTATTACTGTTCTTGAGAAACCTTGGATTGATATAAGTATGGATTTTGTTCTTAGATGTCCTAAAATAGTGAAAGGGTATGATTCCATATTTTTTGTAGTGGATAGATTTTCTAAGATGGCTCATTTCATATGATGTAAGAAGACATCAGATGTTGAGCATGTTGCTGAACTTTTCTTTAAAGAGATTGTGAGATTGCATGGATTATCAAGAAGCATTATTTCAGATAGAGACAGTAAGTTTGTTGGTTATTTTTGGAAGACTTTGTGGAAGAAGATGGGTACTGAATTGGAGTTTAGTTCTACATTCCATCCACATATAGATAGATAGACAGAGGTTGTGAATAGAAGCTTGGGTAATTTGCTGAGATGTTTAGTTGGGAATAAATTGAGCAATTGGGAGATGGTATTAGCACAAGCTAAATTTGTATATAAAAATTCTATGAATAGGAGTACAGGGAAGACACCTTTTGAGATTGTTATTGGAATGCATCCTAGAGGTATATCAAATTTGAGAGATTTTGTTGGTGAAGAAAAGAAAAGCGTTGCAGGAGAAAAATTTGCTAATTTTATGGAGTGCTTGCATAGAGAAGTGAAGTAGAGGTTGGAACAAAGTAATCAAAAGTATAAGGAGAATGCTGATCAATCTAGAAGACACCATGATTTTTAGGTTGGTGATGAGGTGATGGTTCATCTAAAGAAATGAAGATTCCTAGTTGGAAATATAGCAAGTTGAAAATGAAGAAATTTGGACCTTGTAAGATCTTGAAGAAGTTTGACAGTGGTAATGTCTATGAAGTTGAGTTACCTGATGACATGGATATATCTCCTATATTTATCATTGCTGATTTGTATAAGTATCATGAGTCAGAGGATGAAGTTTTTATACCAGATGATTATCCTAAGAAATAGATTGAGGAAGTTGAACAGATATTGGATTAGAGAGTTGGCAAGAGTACAAGAGGAAAAGATTACTATGAATATTTGGTGAAGTAAAAGAACAAACCTATTGAAGATGCTTCAGGGATCTCTCAATTTGAGTTGGATTCATCTCAAGTTGGGACATCTCAATGATTCAGGAGAATCATTTCTTCCAAGCCTAGTTGTCTGATGCAGGAGCATTCTAGGTTGCGTTGTTATCCTCTTCATTTTTGCTCATTTTGTAGTTGGTGCTGAGTTATTGTAGCACTCTTTAGGTGCTGAGCTCCGATCACACTCTTTAGGTGCTGAGTTACTATAGCACTCTTTAGGTGCCAAGTTCCTATCACACTCTTCAGGTGCCGAGTTCTTGTCGCACTCTTCAGGTGTCGAGTTCCTGTCCCACTCTTCAAGTGCCAAGTTCCTGTTGCACTCTTTAGGTGCTAAGTTATTGTAGTACTCTTCAGGTACCGAGTTACTATAGCATTCCTTCAAGTGCTGAGTTACCTAGTGTATGCCGAGTGCCAGTATTTGGACATGATTTTTGCGAGCCAACTTGCGAGAATTATTTCATTTGTGACATTTAATTTAAGATCTTTTCTTGGGATGAGTCCAAATCATTGTTAGGTCAGCCTTTCTCTTATGTAATGATTCTAGAATGATCTGTAAGCCTTTTTGGCAAGTATAAATAGAGAGTTTAGGCTTAGAAGCTAGGTAAGTTTTTTTAGAAGAAGGAAAGTTTTGAGGGAGCAAAACTGAAAGTGCAATTTTGCTATTGGATCTTTGAATGTGAATGTATTGTAATTGGCCATAACCTAGAAGGCCTCATAGCTAGGCATGTATGAAGATATTTTGATGAATCAATAGAACTATTTCCCTCTTCTCCTCCTTTGGTTGCTATCCACTTGTGTTTGATTTTTTTGTGTTAACTCTTGCAGGGTGATTTGGATAGCTGGGTGAGCCCTTGTCCCTGGTTATTCTTGCTTTTCTTGCATTAGTTAAGAGCACCAAATTTGATAGGTCACATAAGTAAGTATGATGAGTATTTCATTCAAGAAGGTATGTTGTTCAAAGGCATTTAGTTGTGTATTCCTAGAAGTCCTATGAGGTTGAATTTGATTAAGGAAAAGCATAGTGGTGGATTAGCTGGACATTTTGGAATTGATAAGACATTGAGTTTGCTGAAAGAGAAATATTATTGGCCACAAATGCATAAGGATGTTCAAGAATTTGTAAAGAGTTGTGGAGTTTGTCAAGTTGCAAAGGGAGTGAGTCAAAATATGGGTTTGTATACACCTATTACTATTCTTGAGAAACCTTGGACTAATATAAGTATGGATTTTGTTCTTGGATTGCCTAAAATAGTGAAAGGGTATGATTCCATATTTGTTGTAGTGGATAGATTCTCTAAGATGGCTCATTTCATACAACGTAAGAAGACATCAGATGTTGAGCATGTTGCTGAACTTTTCTTTAAAGAGATTGTGAGATTGCATGGATTACCAAGAAGCATTATTTCAGACAGAGACATTAAGTTTGTTGGTTATTTTTGGAAGACTTTTTGGAAGAAGATGGGTACTGAATTGAAGTTTAGTTCTACATTCCATCCATAGATAGATGGACAAATAGAGGTTGTGAATAGAATCTTGGTTAATTTTTTGAGATGTTTAGTTGGGAATAAACCGAGCAATTGGGAGATGGTATTGGCACAAGCTGAATTTGCATATAACAATTCTATGAATAGGAGTACAGGGAAGACACCTTTTGAGATTGTTATTGAAATGTATCCTAGAGGTATATTAGATTTGAGAGATGTTGTTGGTGAAAAAAAGAAAAGTGCTGCAGGAGAAGAATTTGCTGATTTTATGGAGTCTTTGCATAAAGAAGTGAAGTTGAGGTTGGAACAAAGTAATCAAAAGTATAAGGAGAATGCTGATCAGTCTAGAAGACACCATGATTTTCAGGTTGGTGATGAGGTGATGGTTCATCTAAAGAAAGAAAGATTCCCAGTTGGAACATATAGGAAGTTGAAAATGAAGAAATTTGGACCTTGTAAGATCTTGAAGAAGTTTGACAGTGGTAATGCTTATGAAGTTGAGTTACCTAATGGCATGGATATATCTCCTATATTTAACATTGCTGATTTGTATTAGTATCATGAGTCAAAGGATGAAGTTGTTATACCAGATGATTATCCTAAGAAACAGATTGAGGAAGTTCAATACATATTTGATTAGAGAGTTGGCAAGAGTACAAGAGGAAAAGATTACTATGAATATTTGGTGAAGTGGAAGAACAGACCTATTGAAGATGCTTCATGGATCTCTCAATTTGAGTTAGATTCAGCTCAGGTTGGGACATCTCAATGATTTAGGAGAATCATTTCTTCCAACCCCAGTTGTTTGATGCAGGAGCATCCGGGGTTACCTTGTTATCCTGCTCATTTTTGCTCATTTTGCAATTGGTGCCAAGTTACTGTAGCACTCTTTAGGTGCCAAGCTCTTGTCACACTCTTTAGGTGCCGAGTTACTATAGCACTCTTTAGATGCTGAGTTCCTATTGCACTCTTCAAGTGCCGAGTTTTTTTCACACTCTTCAGGTGCCAAGTTATTGTAGCACTCTTCAAGTGTCGAGTTCTTGTCGCACTCTTTAGGTGTCGAGTTACTGTAGCACTCTTCAGGTGCCGAGTTACTGTAGCATTCCTTTAGGTGCTGAGTTACCCAGTGTATGCCGAGTGCCAGTATTTGGACATGATTTTTGCAAGCTGACTTGCGGGAATTATTTCATTTGTGACATTTAATTTAAGATCTTTTCTTGGGATGAGTCTAGACCATTTTTGGGTCAGCCTTTCTCTTATGTAATGATTCTAGAATGATCTGTAAGCCATTTTGGCAAGTATAAATAGAGAGTTTAGGCTTAGAAGCTAGGTAAGTTTTTTTAGAAGAAGGAAATTTTTGAGGGAGTAGAATTGAAAGAGAAATTTTGCAATTGGATCTTTGAATGTGAATGTATTGTAATTGTCCATAACCTAGAAGGCCTCACAACTGGGCATGTATGAAGATATTTTGATGAATCAATAGAACTATTTCCCTCTTCTCCTCCTTTGGTTGTTGTCCACTTGTGTTTGCTTCTGTTGTGTTAACTCTTGCAGGGTGGTTTGGATAGTTGGGTGAGCCTTTGGCCCTAGTTATTCATCTTCTTTCCTGCATCATAAAAAGATTGAAGTTTCTAATGCAAACTATGAAATCATTGCAAAAGGTTAAAAAAATATGTTAAGAAAGTAATATAAAACAACACAAAAGTTAGTAGAAACAAATAAATGTTTCTATAAAAAATACTTTGTTTCATCATAATGATTAAAGATGTAAAAAAAGAAGAAAATACATTACAAAAAAGAATTATAACAATAGGCAAGAAAAATAATTAACAAGCAACAAAAACACTTTTGTAAACTAAATAAGTGATATAGTTAAAATCAGTCTTATAACCCTTTGTAAAATATTAATAAGGTAATCAAAATGTAAAATTAATATAAATGTTAAATCTTAAACTACATGGTGCTAGGCAAAGAAAATATATCACTGTTTCTAGTCAAGAGAATAAAAATAATGAATTATTTTGGCAGAGATGAGTATTTATATATAAAAACATTATGATGAAGAGACATTAAATAGTTCTATCAACTGATAGATAGAGCTAAAGTCTAAACATACACTTGCAAATATATTGATTACATTTGACAATGCAAGCACTGAAAAATCTACAAAGAATCAAGAAACAAAAATCAGACTGAAGGTAACTTGAAAACTGTCTTTATCTCTATTTTAATATTAGCACATAGTAATATAGTTTAACAATTTTTTTTTTGAAAATAGATTAATCTTTTAAAGAACGGAGAGGAACATAGGATTGAATAGAATATTGGAAGAAAATTAAACAAACAAAGAGAAATAATAAAATGACTCAATGAGGAATGAAGACATGAAAATATGCTTCTACACTGAGGAAGAGAAGTTGTTAAAAAAAGATAGAAATTTTCAGCTCCTGCCCAAGAAAGGAAAAAATAGAGGAGAGTGAGAACTCTTGGCATTATTATCCTACATGGCAAAGACATCCTCTACTCAGCAATCATTAGATGCATGCAAATGTAATGTTTTGGATTAAACAAATAGAGTTTATATTTGTAAAGATTATTTAGGTACAATGTGTTTTGGAAAAATGTAGAATGCATTAGCAACCATGCTTAACTATTTGACCAAAAAAATCTTAAAAAATTTCAAATATTTCACCAAAAGTAGTAGTGGCAGCAAACATGAAATAAAAAATAGTTGATCCTTTATCCATCAGAAAAAAAAACATGTGCATACATTTCTCCAAAGACAGAAACCCCTAAGGACTCAGGAGTTAATAGGAAATCAATAAAGAAAAGCCAAAAAGGAGGAAGCTATGTGATGTAGAGAGAAAGGATAGCTAAAGGAAAGAAAATGACACCTAACCCTAATTTAAATATGAATATCCTTAGAAAAAAAATAATATAGAAAAATTAAATTAATCATCAAAAATTGTAGAATGAAATAGATTAAATGTACATTTTTTGAAAAATATAATAGAAAAAAGAGCCTTAACCTTGCAGCAAGAGCCACAAATAGATTTCCTTTAAAATTAGTGTAAAAAAAAGTGATTATAATGAAAAATCTACAAGTGTTAGAGGAATAAAACTAGAGTAAATTTTCTCTTGTTTTGGTAGCAAGCCTTCCAAAACAAGAGAAAAAAGATTGATTAGATGATAAACAAAGCTTACTCTTTGCAAAAAACCATCCAAAGAGGGTTATAATAAAAAACTTATAGATTGAATAAAAACATGCAAGATTTTTTTTCTTAAAATGAAGCTTCAAGCTTCTCTTCTCCTCTCAAAAAAAATATCTCCAATGAGGTAATCTTCACAAAAACTCAAACAAGGATTAGGTAGCTATGATACCATGTTAGAAATAATGAAATTGAAATGAACTAAAATGAAGAACCATAAATTAATCCAAGAGAGTTCAATGAAAATAATTACCATACTTTACATGAGCTTTCCAATATCAACACAAGGGAAGGAAAATATTTTGAAAGGGGAAAGCCAAAAAAACTCCTTGTGAATTATATAAATGAGGCAAAAGCCTAAAGAATGATGAGAGAGAGAATGAGATAAAGTGGAACCAAAGACTCATTACATGAACTACATAGTGATAATGTGTTAATAGAATGAGAGAGAAGCATCTCTTATAAAGAGATGAGAAGAGGAGTTCTTTGTAACTCCCATGTGAATTATTGCCACATTCATAAGTGTGTGCATAACAAGTGTCATAATCTTCTTAAGGAGGAATAACTAGTTTCCTTATAAAAGAAATTACAAAAAAGAGTTGTCCTCACACATGGTCAATAGGACAAGAAAGAGACATATCCTTACAAGTGGACTAGACAACAAATAACATAAGGGATACCTTGGTTTATCCTATTTAATAAATAAATACAACTAAGGAAAGATTACTAATTCTAATAGATCTGATAGGGTAAAGAATAAAAAATGATTAAAATAAACAATTTACAAATTGGTCATCCTTTTAAACTCCATCTCGATTTCAACCAACTAACTACAATTACCCAAAATTTTATCAAATATAGATTTCAATCTTCATCTGTCTACCACCGTTTGAAAAGAAAATTAATAGATTTACGAATGACCAAACATATTTTACACCTCAAATTTATTTAATTTCTCATTCAAACTTTACTTGTAAAAAATATAATTCTCTAGAATTTATAAAGCGAGGGTTTTGACTTTTCAATACATATACTAATATTTCTAAATAAAACAACAATAAATTTATATACAAGGGTTTCAACCCAAACAAAATTTTAGAACTAGAATATGCAACAGACATGAAGAAGACTAAAGTTTGACTTGTACAAATAAACCATGAGATCCTACCTGAATATGATGCTAATATGCAAAAATGCAATTGCATGAAGGACATGAGGAAAACCCTTCCTTTTGAAAAACTTCCTTCTCTAGAAAATCCTTTTCCAAATCCCCCCAGTTCTTAAAAAATGAACTCTCAATCTCTGATAAAGAGTTCTCCCCTAAATTGGGGCTCTAATTATGCAATCATGAGAGGTAACTCATTGATCAATTTATTTTAATATTTTATTATCTTTTACATTTTCATGCACAACTTTTATAAATATTTAAAAATATCTTTATCAAAATAATTTTCTTTCTCCCTTTAGTTAATTTATTGTATTTTAATTTCATGCATATGCTTTATTCAATTTAGTTAAAATAAATTTTATTAAAATTATGTTTTCTCTCTCTTATTAAATCATGAGATGCTTTAAATAATATATTTATTAATTTAACTAATAATATTATTTAGAGTTTATTATTTAAATAAGACTCCTAAATAATGATTACTAAATTAAATTAAATATAACTACGCCCAAATTAGAACTTTAATAAAATCTTTGAATTTAATTCTTTTATTTAATTAATTTCTCAATGAAATGAATATAATTAAATATCAAATTTCTTTATAAATTTTCCATTAAATTAAATCATATTTTAATTTGATTTAATTATAATAGAAAATCATCATAGACCCACAAAATCAAATACAACAACTCAACTGAAAGACAAAGAATAAAGTCAAACTATAGGGTCAAAATCACAAACTCATGTCACTTGATGAATTCAAAAAGGTAAAATGAACTGAGATACTTGTCCTAATTTATAGGACAATTGGATTAGGTTAGGATTTGGTCTGAAGAGTTATCTCCCCATTTATACCATTGAAATACTGTGATAGGGTACACTCATCTTGACAATTCAAGGAAGTCAATACCTAGTACCTACAATCTATATAAAATTCATGCATGTACAAACATATATATTCTAAACTAAATAGGAAATGACAAGAAGTGGTACAACATGTAGATCCTAACTAGTAGGTGACTATGACTCCTTTCCTCAACCACATCAAAAAAATTATACATAAAGTAAAACAGACACATACAACATACACATGCAAGTATGGGGTAAGTAACCATAGAAACTGCATGCAAATAATCTATCTAACATTATGAAATAACTAAAAGTCACTAAATGAACATATATATCACCATCAAAATAATCATAAAAATATTAAATAACTAATAACTCATCACATATTAACAATTGAGTATGAAATACATTTAATCTAATATGGTAACCAAGTACCGATAATCATAAAACATAATTAGAAAATTGGCCTTACAAAATCCAACAATATAATAGAAAATGTCAACTAGGGGTATGCATTAAAAGTGCCAATGTTACAATAGTCAGAGTGTCATGAGACCGCAAAGGTAGAAATGGAGAGACCCACAACCATACAAGGATGAGGTGATCATAGGATTGTAAGGGTAAAAATATGCAAAGGTAATATGTCAAGTTTTGATCTTATGAAAAAAGGTGGTCGTGAAATCATAGAGGTTTTTCATGAAGGCTATGAAGATACTAAGTGCTTATGATCATGAGATCATAAGACCAAAAGAGATGGTGTTTGATGGCACAAAAAGGTATGTAAAGTACCTATAGTAGATATTTCCACACCAATTTTGCAGCTACTATCCTAATTTTGATGTAGAAGGTGTTAAATGCATTATCTTTGTGAGCAATATCTTTGTGATCACTGTATGGATTTTCTCTTTCTTTCAGTCAAATTTTGACCAGTGTCCTTCCATCAATAGCTTGTTGCAATCCTTTATAAGAATTTTGAGGATGTGGAGTAAGGATCGAAAGTTTGTAGATTTTTTAGTTCAATGTCATTTTTACAGTCTATCCAATTTTGTTAATTGTATGAATGCATCTAGTCTTGTAAACTTGAAAAGATAGTCAACATGAATGGTCTAGTTGTTAAGTTTTGAGTTATACTCTGAGTCCATATTAGTATTATATTTATTTTCAAATAAATTAATACAAAGGAATTCTTGCATATCTATGCATCTAAGGTTTGTCTCCTTTCTAGTGTATTTACATGATTTTGAGATTGAAATGAGTAATGTTATTTTAATTTAATGCAATTTGGATGAATTATATATCTCTTATTTATTTCTTTTAATTCAAAGAATTAAGTAATTGCTTTCAATAAGTGATAGGGTTTTGGATATATTAAAAGGATATGAGAAGAATAAAGTTCAGATTTCACTATTGACAGACTTAATTGCAAGTAAATTGAATAGGTCTAAAGTTGATGGTTTTGACTCTATATGACAATGGATAAGGCACTAATCAATTAGTATCAATTGCAAGTTAATGGTTCTTGTATTTTCAAAATATATATATATATATATATATATATATATATATATATATATATATATATATATATATATATATATATATCAACCAATTTTTTTTATTTTTTAATGTACTAAAGAAAAAAAGTGTTGGTTAGTCCTTATTTGTAATTGCCTTTGTTTGGTTATAGTTAGCTATTGTAATCAAAAAGTTCATTTCAAATCTAAGAAGAATTTTTGACCATTGTCTACTATAAGGGATAATTTTAAAATAAGAAGTATTAATGAGAAAGCTGTGACAAGAAAATAGAATAACCCATTGCATTCATATCTAGTGCACTCTATTGAAATTGGCTCAGAGCTAAGATTGATCTTGCTGAGCATAGGATCTGGCTAATCCTTAAGCTTGTGTTAATCTTGTGCACCTTGATATTTGGTTTATAGTACCTTCGAATCCAAAAAACACCAACAAGCACAAACTTCTATGTAATTAGTTCTTGTCTGAAACAAACATGATTTTTTGATCATAAGAGATAAGGATTGAGTCATATTACAAATCCCTATACAATGCATACAACCAATCAAAAAAGGGAAACAACTAGGAGGCAATATGGATCAACCATAACCAATGATCATGAGCTATCCCATCTTTACTAATACCTATTTAAGGAGGTAAAGCCTAAAAGAGTTTAGAGTGATGATTCATATAGAAGGAGACTAATTCTAAGAGCATAGATGGAATTTATAGTGGTAGAGATGACTACGAAAAAGTTATATATTGAAGAATTTGTTTAAGGAGAAGAGAGTTTAGAAGTGAAAGGATAGAGATGACATATTTAATCTAAAGGATCAAGGTTTAAATAGTAGAGGGGAGATCTGGAATCAAGCAGTAAGGTGCTAACTGAAGGATTAGGTGTTGGATCATTCTAATAGGTGATATAGAGTAAATATCATACAAATGTAGTCCTAATAGACTACTGTCAATATCTTAATTGAGTGCTTACTTAATTGTGAGTTTGAAATCATTTAATCAGGGTGAGACCTAATAGTCTTGTAAGCCTTTGACAAGACAAACCTTTGACATGGTAGACCATAGTTTATGATCAAAATTGTGTATCCATAATTAGCCACACTTTACAACTATAGTAGTGAAGATTTGTGGGTGTCATCCCTACCCTAGTATTACCTTCTCCTTGTAGGATTTATAGGTATCCAAAATCTCATGTGTTATGTGTTATATTTACTTTATGCTAGGGATGTGATTTATGATTACTCATTTTAGTTTACATGCTAAGTTATGAGATGGATGTATGGTAAAAAAAATTTAAGGTTAAAGTTTTAAGTGCTAATTCACCCCTCTTGATGTTGAGCACCATACAAATCAACTAATAAATGAGGATGCATCTTGATCCCTTAAAATTCCATTAGATAAATTACATTGTTAGAGGCATCTTATGAGGTAAAACAAAATACTTTCAATGCAAATTTACCAACACTTCACCATTTATATAGTCTGATTTCTATTTCATAGAATATCATTCATAACTTTCATTTATGATATTTTATTGAAAAAAAAATTGGAGGAAGTTTTAAAAACTAGGCATATTAAAACATATCAAAATCTTAATATAATCCAATAGACAAATTACATATCATGCTATTTGCACTGAGACCCATTTTCTTTGTCATAAACTAGAAGTAAAATATATAACCTTGCCTACGGAATCCAATATCTTTCACAAAAAAAATTCAAATGAGACTAAAAAAATTTAAAATTAAATCTATAATCCATCAATTTTTTCAATACAAAAATCATTATATAAGCACAAATCTTTGCCTGCAACACCATTGAAGGCATTTAAACACTAGTTTTTACTCAAATCTTCATAATATTCACAAATATAAATTAAAATGACTCAAACCAATTGGAAATGAAAGATAGTTCATATATATTTCCAATTAATCCATTTATATTTCTTTAATAATCCATATGTTCCCATACCAAATGCTGCAACATGACTGTTCACAAGAGTTCTCAAATATGAAAATAATAAAATTTTCACCAATATGATGATAACTTCCTCAAAACTAAATGAAATTACTCCAAAACAAAGAGAGAATAAATAAAACTAATAAAAATATCAAAATATACATATTAAATAGTGTTTCTAAGCTATACATGGCCATACACGTCTTGGAACCAACACAAATCCTAAAAACCTAATCAAAATAACAATAGTAGGAAACAACAAAATTGCTCAAAAATGATTCCTCCTTCTTATTCTCATAAATTGATTTGGAAATACCATTAAAATGTTTTTATATGATTTTTTATAGTTGGGACCTTCCCAACCAACTTTTGAACCAACTTATTACATTATTTAACACTTTTTGCACTTTTTTTGCAAACTTTTAAAGTTGCAACATTTAAGAAACTTTTACATTTTAGAAATTTTGACCTCATAACTTTATTCAAACCTTAAAAATATGTGATAATTGAATATAAATCACCATTTACAATACTTTTACCCTTCCTTGGGTTTAAAAACACATTTTGACCTCTTGTCCAATTAGTGACCTTACTAGGACAACCAGGGAAAATTAACAACTGTTGTACAATTTATGACAAAATTGTTTCATAGCATTTACATCTTGACCCAAATAAAACATAAATGAATGAAATGTATTTTTTTAGAGCAATATACAAATCAAACATTAAATGAGGATCCATTTTGATCCCTTCAAAATCCATTAGATAAATTCCATCGCTAGAGGCATCTCATGAGGCAAAATAAAACACTTTCCAACACAAGTTTACAAATACTTCACCATTTATATAGTCTGATTTATATTTCTTAGAATATCATTCATAACTTTCATTTCTGATATTTACTTGAAAAAATATTTGGGAGAATTTTTAAAAACTAGGCATGTTAAAACATATCCAAATCTCAATACCATCCAATACACAAATTAAAAATTATGCTATCTGTACTCAGACCCATTTTCTCTATCATAAACCAAAAATAAAACATATAGCCTTACCTAGTGCATCCAATATCTTTCACAAGACAAATTTAAATGGCACCAATCTAATTCCACATTATCCATTTGTGAGTCTAGTTTCCAATCTATAAGCCATTAATTTTTCCAATAAATAAATCATTATATAAGTAGTTCTAAATGTCTTCCTACAAAACTCCATGGTAATTTTTTTCCAAATTATGCATATTAAAACATATCCAAATCTAATCCCAAGATAATAAGTACATTACAAGTTATGTTCTTTGCACCAAGACCCATTTATCTATAAAAAAAAAAGAGAAGTGAAACATGTAACCTTGCTTAGGGCCTCCAATATCTTTCAAAAAACAAATTCAACCGACATCAAAACAATTCCATATTATCCATTTTAAGTCTAGTTTCCAAATCTATAAGCCATAAATACTTCCAATACTTGAATAATTATATAAGTAAGTACAAATATTTTCTTGCAACACCATTGAAGGCATTGAAAAACTAGGTCTCACTCAAATCTTCATAAAATTCACAAATATAAATGCAAATAACCTAAACCAATTGGAAATGAAAGATAGTTAATAGATATTTCCAATGAATCAATTTAGAGTTCTTTAACCATCCATATGTGTCCATATCAAATGTTGAAACATGACTATTTGCAAGAGTTCTCAAATCTTGAAATAGTAACTTCCACCAATATGATTAGAAATTTCTCAAAACTAGATGAAATTACTTAAAATCAAAGAGAGAAGAAAGATAATTTATAAACATAAAAATATACAAATTATATACAGTTTCTATTGAGATCTGATTGAAAAGATCATTGCTTAAAGATATTGTTAAAAGAGGGAGATTGTTGAAGTAGAAAATGTGTTTCAATCATTATTTTGGCACTGATGTCAAACCTACTATTTTCTAGTAAGATGATTGCTTATAAGATTCAAGTATTATCACTTAGTTTATTGATGAAGAGGATTTGACCAATAAGATGTAACAATAGCACCTAGAGGAAAGATTGAGCTATGATTATGTAATGAAGTACAAGGATTAGTCAAGAAAATGATGACATGATGTATTGATAATCTACTTGAGGTTACAAAGGCTAGTTACACTTATAAAATTTAGAAGAACAAGTTACAAAAATAGTATCTACCAAGCTTGACCAAGTTATTAGTAGGTGCAGAGAAAAGTTAGTGCAAGTCGAGAGAAAAATCAGTTAGAGCCAAGTAAAGAAAATTATAGTATATGCCAAGTAAAAAAGTTGATGCCGAGTAACATAGTATGTATTGAGCATCAATAAAATTTAGTTGATGCTAAGTGATTATGCAGTTAATGTTGAGAAATGCAATATGTGTGGAGCATCAGAAGATTGCTAATGTTGAGTTGCTACATTATTTAAAAGATCATAGATTCAATGAATCTAAGCTAACAAGTTTTTTTTCTTGAGGTTTGTGAACTAGGTGGAAGATAAGGTTGATAAGTTGGTGGCATAAAATTGGAGGCAAACTATTTCTAGGCAAATTCAAATGGATTCTAGGAGAAGTGTCTAGAAGAAAGATGAAATGTGAGGTAGATACATTGTATCTACCTAATCCATCCAAACCCTAAGATGGATGATGGAAAATGGAAAAATATCTTAATTTTCTATTTATAGGAATGTTTGTTCATTAAGAAAAGTAGTAGAGAGAGTCAAAGGAGACACGAAAAGAACAAAGAAAAGAAGGAAGATAGGAAGTCAAGGACTTTGCTTCATCTAGTGACCTAAAAGGTGACTACATTGGCATGCTAAGAAAGAAGGCTTAAGGAGATATATGCTTGAAGGATGAACAAGCTATAATAATTGCAAAGTATGAAAGCCAGGAAGAATTGAGGACTAAACACTAATTTGTAATCTGTAAGAGAAGTTGTAAGCTATATCAGATCAAAGCTCTACTGTTACTCTCTAACAATTGTATCAATTTAGGGTAAATCCTTTGGATTAAGGTTGACCTGAAAGTCATTTGAAAATCCTTTAACTAAGTGGCATTCAAAGTGAATGGCCTAAAGTCTTATAACAAGGATCACTTCTAATAAGGTGATTGAAATCCCTTAACTAGGTCACACTTAACACCATGTGTTGTAACCTTTAACAAGGTTGGCCTTTATAGGGCATCACTTTAGAAGAGTGAAAAGGAGTAGCATGCTACTCGTGGTTTTTCTCAAATTGGGTTTCCACAATAAATCATTGTGTCAACTATGTTGATGAATCTTTTATGTTTCATTTTTACATTTTTGCAAGTTGATTTAACTATAATCTATAAGTTTTAGTGATTGCATGGATGCATGGATAGATATGAATATTTTATAGTTTCACTAAGCTAAGAGAAAAGTTTTATTTGTACATCTAGAAATTGAATTACTAATTCACCCTCTCTCAATTATTCTAAAGAGTTCCAAAAATTGGTATCAGAGCCATTTGCTAAAGAGGACTAGTTTGATGGTACTAGAAGCACATAGATCAATATATCAAAAAGAGATGTACCCAATCTTAATAGAGAAACGTTTCCTGCATGGAAAAGTTTGATGAAGTTGCATCTTGGAGGACTAGGAGATCATACACAATCTATTAGCATAGTGGGACATGTTGATTCTACTAGAGTTCCAACTACTGAAGATATGAAGAAGAAGAAAGAACACAATTAGGTGATCTTAGAGATTGCATCTGCCCTAAGATATACAGAATTTGATGATATCAAAGGTTTCAACACTATAAAGAAAATGTGGGATTCCTTACACACTATCTATGGAGGAGACAAAAATGTTCAAATAGTCAAATCTAAGAGTGTTAGAGGTAGGTTTGATTATATGAGAATGGAAGAAGGTGAGAATTTTGCTCAATATGTTGCTAGGATAAAAGAAGTTATTAGTGCAATAAGAGGAGCTACTAGTCATATAGATGATGATAATATTTTAAGAAAAGTCTTAAGAACACTACTACCTATTTATTCTATTAGAATTTTTGAAATCCAAGAATTGAGATGTATTCCAGGCAATAATCTAACTCTTGAAGGTCTTTTAGGTAGACTCGCTATTTTTGAGCTATATAACTTTGATAATTACAAACTAGAGAGTCTTGAATCTTCTTTCAAGGCTAAGTTGTTATTGAAAGATTTTGATGAGAAGAGGGAAAAGAAGAAAAGAAAGATAAAAACATGTGTTTAGTGACAGTGATATAGATGAAGAAGATGTTGAACAACTAGAAGCACTACTAGTAAGAAGATCACATAGAGGAAAAGGAAAGTTTAAAAGTAAGTTACCTATCACTTGTTTCAATTGCATAAGATTGGTCATATTTCTACTAGATGTCCAAAGAAGAAAAACTATAGAAGTAGTGCTAAATATAAAGGTAGAATAAATGAAGACAACAAGGATTACAAAGATGAAGGCAAGAAGTGCTACATTGCTAAAGATGATGATTCTAATGAACATGATGATGAAGTGGTTTATGTTGCAATGAAGGATGAATCTAATGAAGATGAGGCAATTGCACTTGTGACTTGTGTGAACAAAAATGATAGATTGATCATTGATAATAGATGCTTACATCACATGATAGGAGACAAAAGTAAGTTCGTTACCTTAAATTGTTATGATGGAAATAGTGTAAGATTTAGTAATGATGTACCATGTTTGATAAAAGGAAAGGGTTCTATCAAACTAATAGATAAGATCTCATGTGATAATGCTTACTATGTTGAAGGATTAAACTATAATCTATTGAGTGTGTCACAACTGAACAATTTGGGATACAAGGTTGAATTTGAAAAAAAGATTGCTAAGATATATGACACAAATGGGAAGTTGATTAGAAAAGGTGATCAAACTAGAAGTAATTTATTTTATCTTGATATAGAGGATGCTACTTGTCTTGTTGTGAAATTTGATGATGTATAGATATGGCACAAAAGGTCATGTCATGTTAACTTTGATAACTTGGTTAGTATTAGTAACATGAAGAAAGTTAGAGGTTTTCCTAAGTTGAAAAAGATTGATAATATGATATGCAAACAATGTCAACTAGGCAAAATGACAAAGTCAAGTTTTAAGAGAAAAAATTATACCTCTAAAGAGCTACTAGAGATTGTTCATACTGACTTGTGTGGGCCAATTGAAGTGAAAAGCTACAAGGGAGACAAGTAAATAATGATATTTGTAGATGATTATTCTAGAATGATGGTTGTCATGTTTCTAAATTAGAAATTTGATGTTTTTTGAATGTTCAAGTGGTTCTTGGTGAGAGTTGAGAAAGAAATGGGTAAAATTCTGACATGTTTGAGATCAGATAGAGGAGGAGAATTCACATCAAATGAGTTTTAAATATTCTGTAATTATATAGGAATCAAAACATAGAAATCTACACTTAGAACCCCTCCACAAAATGGAATAGTTGAAAGAAGAAATAAGTCAATAATGGACTATGCTAGAACACTCATGATAGAAAAGAATGTTACTCTAAAATATTGGAGAGAATCTATAAGCACAACTGTCTATACCCTAAACCATGTGTAAATCAAGAAAGGTACTTATTCAACACCTTTTAAACTATGGTATGGATACTCACATAATGTAAAATTATTTAAGGTATTTGGAAGCAAATGTTACATTATTAAAGATGTTAGGAATGGTGCTTGATGCAAAAAGTGAAGAAGGTATATTCCTTGCCTACTCCACAAGAAGTAAAGGGTACAAGTGTTTGAATACTAACACTAACAAAATTGTGGAAAGTGCAAATGTGAATTTTGATGAATACATAGAAGTGCATGATGCTAAACTTATGAAAAAGTCAAAAGAATACAAATTATTTGTATACTTTTATGAAGGAATGCTTGCTAAAGAAGATGCTGAAGGAGATGTTGAAAATCAAGTTGGAAACCAACAACAAGTTTCACTGAATACTAAGTCACATCCTGTGAATGTCGAGTTGAATTTAGGAATCAAATTGCATTTAGATGTTGAATTATAGAATGAAGGAGTTGTACATTCTAATTCTAAAATTAGTGTACATGAAAGAGATGCTAAAATACTTGACAGAGATATACATAGTTACTCTAAAGCTAAGAGACAAAATGAAGAAACAAGAGCTGAGTCAAGATTGTCCAAATATGTCAAAAGACATCATCTTGTTGATCAAACCATTCGAAACAAAGATGATAGGACTATGATAAGAAGTAGATTGAGAAGTGAATCATGTTTGTTGAGCATGAAGGAACCCAAGATAGTAAAATATGTATTAGAAGATGTTAACTAGTGCAAAGCCATGGAAGAAGAAATTGAACAAATAGAGAAGAAAAAAACACAGAGTCTAGTTCCTAGACTAGAAGACAAAAATGTAATTGACACCAAGTGGGTATTTAAAAATTAGTTAGATGAAAATGGTGAAATCACAAGGAACAAAGCAAGACTGGTTTGCAAAGGATATGCACAAGAGGAAGGAATTGACTATGGAGAGACATTTTCCCTTGTTGCAAGATTGGAAGGAGTAAGACCTCTACTAGCTTATGCTACATACAAAAGATTCAAAGTCTATCAAATGGATGTTAAATCTACATTTTTGAATGACATATTAGAAGAAAAAGTTTACATAGAACAACCAAAAGGATTTGTTGATGATAACAATAAGAATATGGTATGTAGACTACATAAAGCTCTAAATGGCTTGAAGCAAGCACTGAGAACATGGTATGAGAGACTTCATAAGTATCTTATGAAGATTGGATTTTTAAGAACTATTGATAACAACAATCTATACATAAAGATAGAAAAAGATAAAGGTATTCTACTATCTAATTTTTTTGTTGATGATATAATGTTTGGAGGTCAAGATGCTTTATGTAAGGATTTTGCAAATCAGACAAAGGATGAATTTGAAATGCCAATATTTGGAGAAATCAAATTCTTTGTGGGATTGCAAGTATATCAAATGAATTATGGCATACATGTCACTTAGTCAAAGTATATCTAGGAAATATTGAAAACTTTTGGATTGGAGGATTCAAAAATGGTAAGGACACCTATGGTGATAGGACACAAACTATCAAAGAATGATGATTCCATAGAATTGAATCAAACACTATATAGGCCTATGATTGGCAAGTTGAAAAGTATTGTACATAGAAAATCTTATATTGCATTATCTATAGGGATAGTTGCAAGATTATTTAAAAATCCTAGAGGAAATCATTTAATGGCTGTGAAAAGAATAATGAGATACTTGAAAGGAACATAAGAGTTTGGTCTATACTACAAGAAGAATGAAATGTTTGACTTGCGAGCCTACACTAATGTTGACTGGGATGGCAACATAGATGATAGAAATAACACTAGTAGAGAAGCATTTTTCTTAGGCAAGAGACTAGTTACATGGATTAATAAGAAACAAAGTTGTACCTCATAGTCTATAGTTGAAGCTAAATATGTTGCTTCTGCTATAAACTGCATAAACATTGTATGGATCAAGTAGCTACTCAAAGGAATGAAGGAAGAAATCATAGAACTAGTGATACTTATTTGTGATAATACAAGTCCTATCAATATATCAAAGAATTTAGTGATGCACACTAATACAAAGCACATTGCAATTAAGTATCATTACTTGAGAAAGCTAGTTCAAGATAAAGATGTGAAGATGGAATATGTTAACACAAAGGAGAAAATTGTTGATATCTTCACAAAAATATTACCTAAGGATGCTCATAAATATTTAAGAGGTAAATTAGGGGTGATACCCCTATCAAATGCTATGATCTAAGTAACAAGAGGACTACAATGCATCAAATAAGCCAATTGCCAAATGTTACCAATTTGTGGAGAGGATATTACTTTTGGATCTACCTAAAGTAATAAAAATGCTAAAACTCCAAAATAGTCATAAGTAAGGTTACAAAGAGAGAAACTAGAGAAACTACAAAAGTCTATATCTATATGTTAAGATGAAAAGATGATATGTCTTTGGCATTGTTGTCAAAGAGGGAGAAAGAGCATTAAACTTATCATCATTAGAGGAAGTTGCAAGAGATATTTTACTGATCAGAAGGGAGAAAGTATATCAAAGGATGATATCAAGAGATATCAAGAGATTTTTATCTTACAGGAAGCTAATTGTTGATGTTGTTGATAAAAGGAAAACACATTTATGATGAGGAAGATATAGAATAATGAAGAGAGGGAACTCTTAATCTACCTAGTAAGAGGGAGTTATGAGAAGAAACTCAAAGGGAGTCATAATAAAGAATTTTGTCAGAAGATGGAAGTTTCTGATAGAGGGAGAAATTTTGATACAAGTTTTCTTTTTTCTATTGTCTTACTATTTTAACTTTGTTAGTTTGGTTGAACAAAGTGTTTTACCATTTAGGTGATCCGGTTTATCAGTTTGGTTTTCAATCAATGCCAAAGTGGGAGATTATTGAGATTTGATTAAAAATATTATTACTAAAAGAGATTATTGGAAGAGGGACATTGTTGAAGCAAAAAATGTGTTTCAATCATTGTTTTGTCACTAATGTCAAACTTGTTATTTTCTGGTAAGACAATTGCTTATGAGATTCAAGTACTATCACTCAGTTGATTGATGAAGAAGATTTGATCAATAAGATGTAATAATAGAACTTAGAGGAAAGGTTGAGTTATGATTATGTAATGAAGTACAAGGATTAGTTAATAAAATGATGACATGATATATTGATTAACTTCTCGAGGTTACAAAGGCTGGTTACACTTAGAAACTTTAGAAGAACAAGTTACACAAAGACTGTATTTCAAGCTTGACCGAGTTGTTAGTAGGTGCCGAGAAAAGTTAGTGCAAGTTGAGTAGAAAATTAGTTGGAGTTGAGTAAAAGAAAATTCTAGTGTATGTCAAGTAAAATAGTTGATGCCCAGCAATGCAGTATGTGCCAAGCATCAGTAAACTTTAGTTGATGCCGAGTGATTATGTAATTGATGTCGAGCAACATAGTATGTGCCAAGCATTAGAAGATTGATAATGCCATGTTGCTGCATTATTTAAAAGATTAAATATTCATTGAATCTAAGCCAAAAAGTTTTTTTTTCTTGAAGTTTGTGAACTAGGTGGAAGATAAGGTTGATGAGTTGGTGGCATAAAATTTGAGGTAAATCATTTCTAGGTGAATTCAAATGGATTATATGAGAAGTGTCTAGAAGAAAGAAGGAATATGAGGTAGATGTATTATATCCTACCTAATCCATCCAAACCATAAAGTGGACAATGGAAAATGATAAAGTATCTTAATTTCCTATTTATAGGAATGACTAGTCATGAAGAAAAATAGTAGATAGGGTTAGAGAAGACAAGGAAAGCACAAAGAAAAGAAAAAAGATAAGAAGTCAAGGACTTCGAATCATCTAGTGACCTAAAAGGTGACTGCATTGGTGTGCTAAGAAACAAGGCTTAAGAAGATATATGGTTGAAGGGTGAAAAAGTTGTCAATACTACAAAGTACAAAAGCCAAGTAGAATTGAGGACTAAATAGTGATCTGTAATCTACAAGAGAAGTTGTAAGTTATATCAGATGAAAGATCTACTATTACTCTCTAAAAATTGTATCAGTTTAGGGTAAATCCTTTGGATTAAGGTTGAGCTAATAGTCATTTGAAAATCATTTAACCAAGTGGAATTCCAAGTGAAAGCCCTAAATTACTCTAAAAAGTGTCACTTCTAACACCTTGATTGAAATCCCTTAATCGGGTCACATTTAACACTATGTGCTGTAACTTTTAACTTGGTTGCCCTTTCATAGGTCATCACTTCAGAAGAGTGAAAATGAATAGCATGTTACTAGTGGTTTTTCCCAAATTGTGTTTCCACATTAAATCATTGTGTCAAGTGTGTTGATGAATCTTTTATGTTTCATGTTTACATTTATAGAAGTTGATTTAATAGTAACCTACAAGTTTTAGTGATTGCATGGATGCATGCACAAATATGAATGTTTTATGGGTTCACTAAGCTAAGAAAAAAATTTTATTTGTATATCTAAACCTTGAATAACTGATAGGTCTATTATTTAAAAGAATTCCAATAGTTTTTAGGCTTTACATGGTCATACAAGGCCTAGAACTAACACAAATCCTAAAAAACCAATCAAAATAACAATAATAGGAAACACCAAAATTGTTCCAAAGTGATTCCTTATTCTCCTTATTCTCATCAATTGATTTGGAATGAGCATGACAATGATTTTATAGGATTTTTGATAGTTGATAACTTTCTAACCAACTTTTGTATCAATGTTTTACATTCTTTAACTATTTTTGCACCTTTTTGCAAAGTTTTAATGTTACAACATTTTAGCAACTTTTACATTTTAGAAAATTTGACCTCATAACCTTTTTCCAACCTTAAAAACATTTCATAATGGAATATTAATCACCATTTATAATATTTTTACCCTTCCTTGGGTTTACAAACACATTTTGATCTCTTGACCAATTGATGACCTTACTAGGACAACAAGGGTAAATTGACAACTTTTACAACTTATGACAAAATAGCTTCATTACCTTTACATCTAGACCCAAATACAAAACAAATGACTCAATTATATTTGTGCAAAGCATCATACAACTCAACCAATAAATGAGGATCCATTTTGATCCCTTTAAAATCCATTAGATAAATTCCATTGTTAGATGCACCTAATGAGGAAAAATAGAACACTTTCCAACACAAGTTTACCAATACTTCACCTTTTATATAGTCTGATTTCTATTTCTTAGAATATCATTCATAAATTTCATTTCCAATATTTTCTTGAAAAACCCTCAAAACATTTTTTAAAAAACTAGGATTATTAAAACATATCCAAATCTTAGGACAATCAAAAACACTAATTACAAATTATGTTGTTTGCATCGAGACCCATTTTCTCTATCATAAACTAGAAGTAAAACACATAACCTTGCCTAGGGCATCTGATATCTTTCAAAAAAAAATTCAAATGTGAGGAAGGTATGCTCTAATATCACTTGATATAAGGTGCTCCCCTTAATACCATAAACTCATAATAGAAAGAAAGAAACAACAACAAATGTGAAAATAATATATGGAATTCTTATATGCACAACAAATGTGGAATTACATCAAAAAACATGTTGGGCGCTCTAATAGTTTTTGAATTAGCGAGCTCACATTTAGGTGGGAAACTAGTTGGGGAGAACCTGGTAGGAGGTACAGACCCTGGAGGAACTATGGGGGGACCTAGGAAGAATTTTAGGTCGATTTCTATGGCTTTTGGGGATGATGGTAAGTCTGGACATGTTTCAAACACTTTTTGTGGGGTCCGTGTCCCACCCTTGGATTCCACCTTTGCTTCTCATGTGTCAGGTCAGGACAAAGAGGAAAAGAAAGATAATGTGGAATCTAATAAAGTTAATTCCTCTATTGGAGAGAAGGTAGGGTCCTTAGAATAGAAGACTTGGTCATCACTTTTTGGCAGAATACCAACTGGCAAATCTTCTTTCCCGCCAGTGACTTCTAAGACTAGTTGGGAGAAAGGTGAGTTCCAAGTTTTTATCCCTGACCCCTTAGTGGATTTCTCTATTTCCTCCATGGATTTCATGTCGGTGGGAAAATTTTTGGGGGCAAGACCAGATCTAGATTCTCTAAGGAAAATGGTTAAGAGGAAATGGGCTATACGTGGGGAGGTGGACATAGCTCCCATGTTGAATCGTTTCTTTCTATTTATTTTTAACTGTAAGGAAGATATGAATCTAGTTCTCTATGGAGGTCCTTGGTCTTTTGGAAAAAGTTCTCTTACAATCAAAAAATGGGAGCCTAATATGGTTTTATTAGATTCCTTTTTCCTAACTACTCTGATTTGGGCTAGACTTCCTGGACTCCCTCTTGAATTCTGGCATGAGGACATTTTTAAGGGTATAGCTGGTTCTTTTGGTGAACTGGTGGCTCTAGATAATGCTACTGCGACTAGATCCAAACTCCAGAGTGCTAGACTATATGTGAAGGTGGTGGATCTGAATCATCTCCCAGAAAAGGTGGATTTAATTTCTAAGCTTGGTAAGAAAACCCAAGTAATCATTTTTGAAGGTCTTCCTAATGCTTGTTATGCTTGTAAGAAGTAGGGTCATTTGGTTAAAAACTACCCCTCCAAGAGTAAAAACCACTTGAGTAGTGAGAAGGAAGTGAAAAAGACTAAGGTTCAGAAAAAGAAGGTTTGGAAACCTAAAGATGTTCATCTCAAAGAGAAGAAAGAGAATGAGAACTCAAAAGCTCCACCAGCAGTTGTGGATATTGTCTCTAAGCTTCTTCTCGAGGATGGGGCTAGGCTTGTGCCTAAGACACAAAATATGAACTCTAAAAAAGAAGTGAATGGCTTACAACTAGATCTGATCTTCCTGAACAAGGTATAGATGACCTATCAAATTTATCAAAGCAAATTTTTCTTTATCAAAAGATGGAGGATAAATGGGGTGATCTTGATGAGATGATAGAGCTTGAGGAAGGAGAATTCTTGGCTAAATTTGGAGCTCATAGTGAGGAAGATGAAACTCAGCCCAGGGAGATGCAGGTTTTTGTCCCTTTATTTTTCCATGTTACCCTTATTAAGGACCCTCCTATCCTAGAAGTTGTCAAAGAAGGTGGAGTAATCTCAAAGCTTAAACCAAATTCAAGGAAAAGGGCTGAAAAAAAGAATAACAGAAAGGGGGTCGAGACTCAAAGTAGTAAATTATATTTGCATACTAAAGTGAATCCCAAAGCTTCGACCCTAGTAAAACCTAGAAAAAAAATAGACCAGCAGTCCAAGTTGAAACCAGATGTTGGGTCTCCAGATGGATGTGGAAGGAAATCTTCTAAGAAAGCCAGGGAGTTAGAAAGCTTGCAGAATATTGCTGATGGTTGTCAAGAAACTATTCTAGATTATACCCCTAAAATATGGAAATGAAAATTATCACCTGGAATATTAGGGTGTTGAACAGTTACCATAAACTAGATGTTGTTAGGAATTTTTTTAGAGAACAAAAACCCGGTTTTCTTCTGCTACAAGAAACTAAGATGAACAAAGAGAAAACAAAGTAGATAAGAGCTTTTAAAAATTACTCTATAAATGCTAGTAGTTCAGAAGGTGCTTCAGGGGGAACCCTGATGCTATGGAAAAAAAATTGCTTTGCTGGGACTATTTTGAGTGCTAGTAAATACTTTATGATTGCTAAAATTACTAGTGCTAATAAAAAAGAGGACTGGTATATTGTGAATATATATGCACCCAACATGAAAAGCCAAAGGAAGAAGGTTTGGGACTCTATATCCAATTTTAAAAGTATGGATTACTCTGGATAATGGATAATCATGGGAGACTTCAATGTCCCTCTTTATGACCATGAAAAAATGGGAGGTAATGCTACCTAGCTTGAAGGAAGAATGGACCTTAGGGAGTTTATAAACAAAGAGGGCTTAATGGATATGGATCTCCATGACATTCAGTTTACTTGGAGTAATAAGAGAGTTGGCAATGATTGTATTCAGGCAAGGCTTGACCGTGCTCTTATCTCTCCTGATTGGACAAAAGATTTCATCTGCAAGTTGGAAGCCCACCAGAAAATTGGTTTTGATCATTTCCCTCTTATTTTCACTGTTAATAAGCTTAGTCCTAAGATGAATTTTCCTTTTAGATTTGAGAAGATGTGGATGTAGCACCCTTAGTTTGAAAGAAAAATGGAAGAATGGTGGAACATCAAAATTGATGGTACTGCTCTCTTAAGAGTGACTTCTAAACTTATAAATGTCAAAAAGAAAGTCAAAATTTGGAACAAAAACTGCTTTGGGAACATTTTTTAGGAAAAATTTGTATTGAAAGAGGATATCCAAAAAATCCAAGATATAATTCAGAAGGAGGGATATACCACAGACCTTCTTTTAGAAGAAAATGAAAAGTTGACTCAATACCATGCATCATTACTAAAGAAGAGATCTACTAGAGACAAAGATCAAGATTGATATGGCTGACTGAAGGAGATAAAAATATCAAATTTTTCCATCTATCCACTTTGAAGCATAGAGCCAAATCTCACATTTCACATCTTATGAAGGGATATTTGAAGATTGAGGAGGATAAGGACATCATGGATGAAATGGTGACTTTTTTCTCTGGTCTTATGACAGTTGACCCCAACATCAATATGGAACACCAGGCTGAATTCCTTAGAGTGATCCCCACTCTGGTTTCAAAGGATTAGAACAAATTGTTAACCTCAATTCCTAAGAATGATGAAATTTTCAAAGCTATTTGTTCTCTAAGAGGAGATAAAGCTCCTAGTCCTGATGGCTTTCCCATGTTTTTCTTTCAGAAACTTTGAAAACTTGTTGGAAAAGATGTTTGTGATGTGGTGAAGGAATTCTTTGGGGCAAAACAAATGCTGAAGGAAGTCAATTCCACCTTCCTGTGCTTGATTCCTAAGAAAATTGGAGCTGATTTTCCTAATCAGTTTAGGCTGATTAGTCTTTGTAATTCTTTCTATAAAATTATCTCCAAAGTTCTTACTTCTAGAATGCTTCTGGTGACCCCTTTGATCATTGCTAACCAACAAAATGGCTTCACTCCAGGTAGACAAATCCTCAACTCTGTTATTTCTGCTTATGAGAATATTCATTCCTTATCTTGTTCTAACAATCAAGGATTTGTAATGAAAGTGGACGTTGCTAAGGCTTATGAAAAAGTTGATTGGTCTTTCCTCTCAAACTTTTTGATTGCCTTTGGCTTTGACAACAAGATTGTTGGACTAATTCATCAGTTGATCTCTACTTCTTCTATTTTTGTCCTAGTTAATGGCAGCTCTTCTCATTTTTTTAATCCCTCTCGGGGATTGAGACAAGGGGACCCTTTATCCCCCATCCTCTTTGTTATTATGGCTGATTTTTTGGGGAGGTATATTAGGGATTTGGTGCATAAAGGAGTTATTAAGGGATTGCAACCCTCTTCCCATCCTCTTATATGTTCTCATGGCCAACTTGTTGATGATACCATCTTTATGGGGAAATCTAAAGTCAGGGAAGCCAGAAATTTGAAGCAAGCATTAAATCTTTATTCTTCTGCCTTAGGCTAATTGGTTAACTAGAATAAAAGTGTTGTGTTTTTTCTCAATACCGCTACTCTTAGACAACATAAAATTGCCAAAATCCTTGGATGTTCTATAGGTTCTTTCCCTTCTTCCTATCTGGGTCTTCCTTTAGGCTTGAAGGCTCTAAATTCCTTCTAGGAAGACCTTATTAACAAATTCAGCAAGAAGTTGGCTGGTTGGAAAGGGAATCTTTTAAGCCAGGCTGGTAAATTAATTCTTTTTAAAGCTTCTCTCCAAAGTATACCAACTTGTGCTTTAAGTATTTTTAAAATCGCCACTAAATTTGTTGAGGCTATTGACCAAATTCAAAGGAATTTCTTATGGACTAGTTCAGAGGAAAAAAAGAGAATGCCTTTAATTGCTTGGGACCAAGTTTGTAAACCAGTCAAGGAAGGTGGACTGGGCATCTGGAAAATTAGAAGCATGAATAAAGCTCTTCTAGCTTAACAAGGATGGCATGTTTTCCATGAAAACAAAGAGTGGAGTACCATTTGGAAACATAAGTACCTTCTTAATTCTATTTCTCTCTCTAATTTCTTCTCTTGTTCTGATGCTATTCATCCTTCCTCCATATGGGGAGCTGTGCAGGGAACAAAGAAAATTCTTGGAGAAGGGTGCTCTTGGAAAATTGGTAATGGGATTAGGGTGAGATTTTGGGAAGATGTCTGGCTTAAGGATCACCCCCTGATTGAAGATGTTCAAGATATGACACAAGTTGACTTATGCAAGTAGAGATATGACACTCTTGTTAGTCATTACTAGTAGAACGACTCTTGGGTGAACTTGAAGGACATTGATCAAAGCTTCAATCACATCCAATTATCTCTCAATGCTATTTCTCTCCACCCTTCTTTTGAGGATGAGATTATTTGGTATGTTGATCCTAGTGGGCAATTCAAAGTTTCTTCTTTCTTTATTTCTAAGGAGAAGGAAAATCTTCCCTTTTGGTCTCAGGCTTAGACTAAGGGTCTCATTCCTAAAATCAACATCTTCTTTTGGGTCCTGCTTCAAAATAAAATTCTGACCCTTGATAACTTGCAGAAAAGAGGTATAAATTTGGTGAATAGGTGTATTTTATGCAAGAATGGATTTAAAGATAGAGACTACCTATTTCTAAACTGCTCTTATACCCAACAAGTCTGGACTGAGATCCTAATGTATTGGAACTTGACCTGGGTTCATCAAAATAATGTGGAATCTTCTTTTAAAAGCTGGAAATGCCCTTCTAAGAATTCTGATGTTCAATTCCTATGGAAAATTACTCTTCCTCATCTCTAGTGGGGTATTTGGAAAGAAAGAAATAATAGAATTTTTAGAAATAAAGAGGTTCCAGGATGGGTGCTTGGTCAAAGTATTATTAGAGCTTTTAAGGAGAATTTCAGATCTCTGAAGAACCCTGATCAAACCTTTCCTATTGATAATCCAATGCTTTTTGAAAATCCTAAACTTCAAACTAATAGCCCAAGATTGACCATCACTCGGAGTTCCCCCCCTAATGGTTGGATTAAAGGAAACTTTGATGGTGCTGCTAAGGGAAACCTCAGAAGTGTGGGTTGTGGAGGTGTGTTGAGAGATCATATGGGAAATGTTAAAGATGCTATAGAAATCCCTATAGGCTAGACTAATAGTCACATTGCTGAAGCAATGGTTACCCTTTATACTATGAAAATTGTCGTGGATTTGGGATTTTTGAATTTGCAGTTGAAAGGTGACTCTTTAAATATTGTTGATATCCTAAATAATAAAAGTTCTATTTCATGGTTTATAGAGGCCACAATCAAGGAGATCAAATACCTTATTCAAAATTTTGAAAAAGTTGTCATATTCCATACTTTTCGAGAGGCCAACGGTGTTGCTGATTGGATAGCCAACTATGCCATCCTAATGGGGAAAATGGTGAGGTGGACCAATGAATTAACTAACCAAGTTGATCTCAAAGAAATTATTCATTATGAAGCCATCCATGCGCAAGTGGGAAAGATTTGTAAAGATTAGAAAGTTAATGATTTCATGGAGTGATCATATTATTGCCAGATTTTCTTCCCCAAGGAAGTACACTCAAATGAATGTGATGTGGTTTTCGCACGTATCTTTGAAAAAGGGAGTCTCTTTTGATGGGATGAAAAATAGTTTTCATTTTAACCCTTTCACTCTCTACGTTTGGTTACTCTAGTTTGAGTGTGTTCTCTATTCTTTGCAGATGGGGGGCGAACCACGCAAGCAGGAACCAAAAAATTGTGATGCATGGAAGGCTCGTGAGGATGTATAAAAAATTCTATAGAAAGGAAATGTGACTTGTTATCTGGAGTGACTCAATGGGTTTAAGCCATACATAACTACGACTTTCTTTAAGAACTGGTCCAATGACAAAGTCACTCTCCATGGTGTTACTATGAAACTTATAGAGGATTTTATTGCAGAGATCACGGGGCTCCCCACGGTAGGCACAAAATTCACCAAGCAAACTAGTATTTCAAATGCAGCCTACAAAAGGTTTCTAAAAATGAAAGACAAGGAGAAATAATTGGAAAAGAGAGGTGATTTCTTCGATGTGCATCAGATAAAGGAGATCTGGAGGGATGTTCTTTGTTGTATCTATGAGTATTTCATACTTGATGGAAGAAGTGAAAGAGTTCATAAATGCCACTTTGTTTTTTTAAATCACTTCAGACATAAAGATAGAATATCTTTCCCCTTCTTTTTGTGGTTTTCTTTACTTCATAGCTTAAAAGCCCATAAGAAGGAGTCCAGACCCATTTTACATGAAGGGTTGATTCTTCTTATTGAGAGGTATTGTAAAAATAATCACATTGCCTTTACTCCCTCTAAGGACAAGAAGAAGGACTCCATTAAGAGTAAGAAGGGTGACTCTGTTAAAGGTAAAGATAAAGCCTTGAATTTGAAACCCTTGGCTTCTCAAAAACATGAGGATGAGGAGTCTGAGACTGAGAAATCAGAAAGCCATGAGAATATTAACCCTAAGGATGAGGAAGATACTGACACTAGGGATTTTAGCTCTAATTTTGATGGGTACCCAGAGACTGAAGGTAATAATGAAAAAGGGAAAGAGGAAGCCAATAGTGAAGGTAATTCTGAATAGAGTAAATTTGTTAATGAGGGTAACCAGGCTATATCTAGTGGGGGTGATAAAGCGGAAGATAACACTGTCGGGAACCCTGTTGAGAAGAGTAAGGAGGACCATATGGCTAAGATTGCTTCTCCTATCAAGGGGATAGAGGAAGAAAAAAGGAAAGACTATGCTCACATAAAGGACTCTACTGGGGTTTGAAAGGAGGATCAAATGGAAATGGAGTATAACAATGACAATGTCTGCTCCCCCCCACACAAGGCTACTAAAGATGATAGTGATTCAATGCAGAGGGATACCATGCTCACCTTCCTACATTCTTCAAAGGATAAAGCCAACACCATGCTCAAAGTAGATTCCTAGATCTACAATGAAATGATGGGTTTGAAGAAAAAGGTGGAAATTTTGCAACAAAACTTGGATACTATCAATGTCAAACTTAACCAACTAGAAGGGCAGATGGGAGACATCCCTAACAAACTTAACAACTACGAGTAAAACCTCAGAATGTTAATCAAGGAGAGTGGCACTAAGATGGAGCAGGTCACGTCAAGTATATGTGGGGCCACTGAAAGCCTGGGAAAAAGGGCTAATGAAGAAATCACTTCAGCTGAGGGTTCGAGCAAAAGAACAAGGCAGAGCTCGAGGAAGAGTGCAATGAAAGTTGCTACTGCTTCAGTTGCTGATACCATTCAAGAGACTCTAGCAATTGGTAAGGAAGCTGCTGAAATAATCTTGGAACTGCAATAGTGGCTCTAGGTTGGGTTCCTTGGTTTTGTTCCTGTCTGGTCTAGTTACTGGTTAGGGTCTCTGGTTGTGGTTTTTGGTTTTTATCATTTAGACTATTTATGGTTCTAGGTCCTTGTAAAACTTGAGTTAGTTTGTTTTCTGGACTTTTCTAGTGGTTTTAGGTCCCTGTAAAACTTGATTTTGATGTTGTTCTATAGTTTGTTGTAGGTTTATTTTTCCTGTTAGGGTAGTAATGCTTTATCTTTCTGCTTTTTGTTAAAGGGTTTCGGGGTCCCTTCAAAACTTTCTTTTACCGTAATCTAAAACAAATATGGAATTACAGAATTCATAAGTACAATATGCTAACTGCTACAGTAGCAGAGTAGAAAATGTGATATGTAATATTTATGTTTTGTGTGTGTTTTAAATTTAAATGTTTTCAATAATGTCCTACATGTGGTGGCATACCTAGAGTAGCAGTTCAATGAGCTCTCCAGATATAGCCATCTAGGACCAGGTGTGTGGATTTTAAATTAGAATAGTTTTTTTTAATTCGTAGGTGGAGTGTTTAATGATTTTCAAAATCCAATATTAGGTAGTAGGCAGTTTTTTGGAATATTCTTGATTTAGAAAATGACTATCTAATATTGGTATGAAAAGAACGTTTCAGATTCTTATCCTTTTTTTGGATAGAAGACATTTTTCTTTTCTAGATAGAAAGAAAACATTTCACATCCTTTAATTAGGAAAAGAAAGTTAGTTTTAAAAGAGAGCCAGTCGGCTATGTAAGAGGGAATCGAATTTGGAGAGAATGAGAATTTTTTTCTTCTTTTCTTTCTGTTTCTATTGCACGTCCCATTGATATTCAAAGAAATAAGGAAGGTTCTAATTTGCTCATTTTTGATGCAAAGCCTAAAGCTATTCTCCGAAATACTCAACCATGTCATTTCTCTCTGGTTCTCTGTGCACAAGGACATCAATGTCAAGATCTTCCTGAATCTTGACAACTTTGGCAATTTCCTCCCTAATAAAACTAACATATTCTTCCTCAAAAATCTTGTTTATCTTGTATTCACGGTGAACCCTTAGCAACTCGGGAGTTTGAGGAAATGATTCAATGGTGGTTGTTGGAAGAATTGGAAGATTTAAATGTTTCTGTTGCTGCTCAAGATGATTGTTTATGGGTGTAGCTCTGCGATGGTCAAAGGTCTTTAACTCTGTAGTAGCTTTCTGTACTGCCTTGTTGTTCACTCTTAGAGATAGCCTCCTTGAAGTTTGTGCAGCTACACTGGCAGCAAAGAATTCCTTATCTTTTTGACCAGCCATGGCTTTGGCCAATGCATTAAATTCAACTAGCTTTTGTGCACCAAAAGCCATCCAAGACTTAATTTCACTATCAAGCTCGGTTTCATTCACCAGATCCACGACCGTGTGCATAAGAGAGCATGAAGTGGAGACAACTAGTTTATCTTTTCCAACAAGGCTCTCAAGACTTTGCAAAATACTCAAGGATGCAGCCAAATCATTAGCCCAAATATTTCGACCATTGACCACTCCTGCATACAAGACCTTGTTGGCTGGAAAGCCAACCTCCTTGACAAGAGCTAAGGTTTGTGATCCATGGACAAGATCAAAGCGAATAGTAGAGATAGCCTTCCATCCAATAATTGTCTTGTAGTTTGTTGTTGTAGAGTTATGATAAATCATTGAGTGACAGTTGTTTTTGTTACATGTTTCAAATTATTTATTTCAGAATGATAATGGATCATGAGCCTTTATTTTGTTGTTTAAAGAAAGAAATTAAGGAAGAGATACAGATTGAAATTTTGAGTACGGTTTTAGTCTGATCCTGATGGTTGTAGATGCCCCTTGAAGCAACTCAGTTGAGTGAGTTTTTTCCTCCTGAGTTTTCCAAGGTGTGGCTCTTCATCACTAACCCACATAGGTGCATTAAATACAATAATTTCTAAGATAGGTTACAAACTATCACCCAGAGCTATGCTAGACAATGTTCAGGCCTTTCTTAAATATGTAGTTTTATACTACCCAAGAAGGTTCTAAATGCTCAAACTTAATACCTAGGGCCAATTGACCTTAACAAAACATATACAGTCGGCCAAATACATCTTTGAAAATTATTTTAGAAATTTTGGGTATCCCAACTTTAGAAGGCCATAACTTACAAACCATTGCTCTAATTGGCTATTATAACCACTTTTTAGAAATACCAACTCTTGATCTATAGGCTTAGAATGATGGTAGCACCCTTTTGTTGAGTTTTTAGACCTCATCTAGGCACTCAAAGGCCTCCAACGGTGAGCTTGAAGATTTTTCTACAAAATTTTCCTCCAAAAATCTCGAATAACTTCTCTGATAATAATGCTTGAGCAATGAGATTTTTATAGTAGGCTTACAACTCTAAAATGAATGTTCTTGTAGAAAATGAGAATATTCCAAGCTCGTATGACAAACTTACTAAAAATAGCAAGCTTCCAAAAATAGCAACCTCCCTACCTACTAGTCCTTATTAAAATAGAAAAGACAAAAAATAAATTTTTTTTTTGGATGATGCAAGATTTCCCTTACACTCAAGATGCTCCTGCATTAGACACCTAGGGTAATTTGAAAAGTGACCCCATCATGTCTCAAGTGTTTAGAGGAAAACCAAGATGGTTAACCTCCTCCCTTGCTAGCTATGATGAATCCTCTACTAGTCTTCCTTTGCATTTGACCAAGTATTATTCATAAGTTTTGTTCCATGTACTTTTACCAATATGGATGTCCAATATCTCCTCAATCTCCTCTGTAGCTGATCTAGCTACTAGAATGTTCCATCACCTCCTCCATAATACTCTATAAAATCTAAAATATTCAATATTGGTGAAATATTCAATTCAGAAAGAAGCTCAACTTCATATGCATCTATAGAATCATGCCTCTTCACTATCTTGCACAATCCAAACTTCTTCATCTTCAGCTTATTATATGTACCTACTAGAAAATGCTTCTTTCTTAAATGAATTGGTCTGCCTCACAATAGGTGTATAATAATCATGCCCAAGGCCATACTTAGAAATAGTGTATTCAATCTAAGGACTATTTTTTCCCACCATGAGGTGCATTTAATTTTTTCAACCCAGGTACATATACTTGAAATGTTCAGCATGGTATGTGCACTAGGTTTCTTAATGAGTCATTATGCTTATGTTGTAGGAAAGTAAAATGCAAGGAAAGAATCTACACTAGTGCTACATGAAACTAACACACTTAACTCTTCAACAAAATGAATACTAGAAATACAATTAAATACTAACTTATATTCCAACTCAGTTCATCTACTATAACTATTCTTACAGATGTTGTAGGAACATTTAAAATGTACGATCCTATAGGAAGGAACTTACAACTTCTACCCGCAATACTAAAGATGCTTGAAAAAATATCTACACTACTCTAATCTAGTCCACCTCCCAAGTGGGCCCCCTTGGTTGGATTTTGCTAATCTACTAACACAAAATGTAAAGTAGAGCTATTCCATTATATTCCAAAAATTCCTTACATGAAAATGATACATAAAACTATAAAAAACAACTCACTGTAAGAGTCAATAGTTTTTTTTCATAAACTATCTTCAAACCCCTAACACAATTGGTCTAATCCCTATAAATAGAAGATCGAAACTTATTCTAAAATAGAAAAGAAAAAAAACTAGCTATAAATCCATCAGAGAAAAAGAAAGAATGATGATAACTCACAGAATAGGTAATAAAGTCTAGACAACCACTTTGACACAACAATAAATGTAGAGAAAATATAGCAATTTTTCATAGCTCCTCTATACTAGTGGTCATCTTCCTTGGTACCATTATGACTTTTCCACCATGCCTAAACCTCTATGTCTTTTCTCCTTGAATGCTATTGGCTATCATCAACGTTCAACTTTGAATTCTTCCAACCATATTCAACTTCCTTTGCTAATAGGTTAGTTATAATGTAGAGATATTTGCAAATAAGCATTATCAAATTAAATTCAAATATTAGAAAACATATTCTAATGGTTATATGAAATATTGCATTATATATAATATTGGCAAAATATGACATGCTATCTACCCATAGGTTAATCATCAATTCAGGTAAATATAAGTTCACAAATGTCTTAGTGGAAGTAAAACAAAGTGTTTAAAATTATCATAAAATAGAGGAAATAATTAGCGTCATCATCTGCCCCCAGGTAAATTGATTCTTGTCCTCAAGCATTGCATTTTCTAGTCAGTGATCTGAATTCTCCAACTTCAATCCTTCCTCTTCTGCTACTTTTGAAGGTGTAGTAGAATCCTCATGTTCTTTCCCAAACTTCCCTTCTATGGTCCTCCTATAGCTTGTCAAGTCTATCAACATAAATATCATATAGGCACCACATGAGCATTGGAGGTTGTATAGTGAGTGGGTAACATAATTCTAGTCTAGCCTATTTCCCCAACTCTATATACTTTGGAGCTCGATGAAGGGTGGCCTCTAGATTGATGGGACTATGTGGTTCTAATCTTTTAAGTGTCTCAAGTAATCTAGCCCACCCACTTCTAACACTAGCCATGGTTCTCTGAAAGGAAAATGAAGGTAGGTTCTCATAGTCTACATAGATCTTGGTTCTTACAATGAAGATTCTATCCCTTACCTCCTTTTTCTTATCCCCATATGTCAATCTAAACTAGTCTCTAAGAATTTCCTCCAGTTTATTGCTCTCAACTCTTAATGACAAGGTCTTTGTTTTTTCCTCATCCCTATAATTATTCAATTGTCTATCATAATTAGCTTCATTATACATCCAATACATCAAAGCCCTTAGATGTATATCCCCTATGTAGAGTAAAGGATTCTATTGGGTTTCTGCTAAGATCATAAAATTGTGCACACATAACTCATAGAGCTAGTTTTTTTGCTAGGATGGTAGAGTCTGGTATAAACCATAGAATTCTTGAGCTGATTTGAATTATGCATTTATGTTCTTGAGGGTTAGCATAAGTTGGAATAAAAGGAATTGTTCCTTTAACACATAGCATAAATTTGAGGTAGTGGTTTGCAAGAAAGTGCTTGATCAACCAATTTGAGGGCATGATCTATTCTTTTTTTTTTTTTTTTTTTCTAATTGCTCCTTCAAATCTTTAATTTCTTCACCTTGGGACACTATGAATTCATATTTTTCCTCTCCTCTTCCCATAGGGCTACAACAACCTTATGTTTTCCAAACAACTAGAAAAGAAGTTTTTGCAAGGTAATGTAACCACTATCCTCTTCATAGTTATTTTTTCTCTTCCTCTATTCCCTCTATAACTACTCTACAAAATTTGTAAGCCATGTCAGTTTATAGGGAACTAGGCCAGTGTTTGAATAAACTAACTCATTCATTATGGGAACTGTTTCATCTTTATAGCTTGAAGTACTTTGTTGGCCTGTTGGGGAGTCATTTTTATTTTCATTTACTTCAATCCTACATTCCTCGTTAGGGTTTTTAGGAATTTTTTTCACTTTCAGGTTGAGGAGGAGAGTTACCAAGAACAATTTGTATTAGGGATTTCTTAGTGGATGTCTTGGATGAAGTAGATTGAGCTTCTACTATCACTTTAGAAACTTGTCGTCCTCTTATTCTAGGAATTCTTCTTATAGGGGTCTCCTCTAGTATCATGACCTTCTTTCAACTTATTCCTTTCAATGTCTCTATTGTAGGAGTGACTACTATAGGACCCATCTTAATTTTCTTTTGTTTTGCAACTATAGGGTTTGGATTTTCTTCTACTAGAGTAGAGGTCTCTTCTTGTAATTTATTTTTTCTCTTTGCTTGGCTAGAGGTAGGCTTTTGAGTCTCTTGAATGGGTAAAGACAGATTTTTTTGCACATTCCCAGCTTTAGCATCTTGATTGCTCTACTTAGTAGTTTCATTGGTGGGAACTACATTCTCTTCAATAGGGTGTTCATTAAGGATAGCCTAGGGTTGTAGGGTTTTAACTTGAAAAAAATCTACCCATGGCATGGGAGAGGAATCCTTAAGTGATATTTCTATAAGTAATTTAATTAGGGCATGATGAATGATAGAATTGTCCTTCCCCTTTTGGGTTTCTTTAGCACTAATGCATAGCATATTATATAAGAAATTGGGAACCTTTATTGGATAGTTGTGCCTTATACAACTAAGAAATTTAAAATGATGTGCATGTAAATATGGAAATATTCCTTCACACACGAGGTACCTAATAATGTGCATAACCAACTCATTGTATGGTAGTAGAAGAGATGTCCTTTTGTAACCCTGCTTGGTGATATCCAACCAAGGATCAATTGGTATGACAAACTAACCCTAACTAATCTTGTATCATGTGTATTAGGATAATGTTCTCTTATTATTGGTAACATAGTTACTTCTTCTAATCACTCTTCCATAGCAATAACTGTTAAACCCCATACAATAGTTTCTCCCTCATTAAATGTTCTTGTAAATTTCATGGCTTCTTCTTCATCAAACACAGTTAAACTTAAGAAATACCCTAACTAGCCACACACATTAAATCTCCTCACTACCTCTACTTTTGAGAGTAAAATAGTATGCTCCACTATTTCTCATTGCTACAATTTTTTGCCCATTTCTACTTGACAATTTCACTCTTTGCACTGCTTGCATTATTCCCCCTAATGAATTTAGGCTTTCTTTTGTTATTGTTTTACAGATCCATTTTCACATTTTTTTTTAGCTAATTGATCTCATAACAATTTGTTATGAGCAATAATAATGTGTTTTTAATGAGAGTAGATCATGGATATGTGAAAATCACTTGGAAATGAAATTCGGATCACTTAAAAATTAAATATGGGTCATAGTAAGTAATCATTCAAGAATAAGGGGTACGACACCTTGACACTTTCATACTTATAATAGTTGAGTTCCATCAACAAAGGAGATATAAAGATTTTAAAAATATATTGATGAATAAATAGGAATGCCATTGGGTTTTAGTAACCTTCCCTACCCACTATGAAATATGGACACATGTCCACACTTGTTAGACTTAGTATAGGGTATGGAACTCACATAACACTACCATAATATAAAAATGTAGTTTTAGATATAAGCAACGAAATCTATGTACTATAAATGAATAATAATTTGAAAATATTATACTTATTAATTGATCATTACACATACCAAAAGGTGGAAAAAGATACATCAGCAGTGATAACATACATCATCAAACTTGTGTTTATTTAAAGCATTATAAAATGATGATGTGGAAGGTGGGTGGGTGGTAGGTAAATAAATGCAATGAGGTGGAAAAGGAAGAAATTAGAAAGTGAATGGAGAAATTTATAACTTTATGTGGACATAAAGTTTTTATTATGGGCATGCATGAAAAAATTAGTGTTGAAGAGCTGTAGGTAGAAGGTTAGCACCTTCTACTATAGGAAGAGTTAGCTAGTGTGCATTTGAATTTGGCCATTGAAACTGCCGCAGTAAGTCCTCTTTTGTTTGGGGTTTTTTATATAAATTGAGTCTATGACCATTGACTAATAATTTAAAAGGTATTGGTTCAATGGTATTTAATTGGATGACTCCATTTGCAAAGATATGATTAATTTCATAAGGACCTAGCCATCGTGTCTACAGCTTGCCTAGCATATCTTTAAATCTAGAATCATATAGCAATGCCTAGTCACCAACTTGAAATTGTTTATTGCTAATGTGGGAGTCATTCCATTGTTTCCTTTTCTTCTTTATGATTTCAATGTGTTCTAATGCAACATTACACATTTCATCCAATGAATTAAGATGTAGAATATGTTCTCTCTATGCTACAAGAAGTTCAATGTTCAACTCCAGTGTAGTTAAAGTTTTATGTTCAAATTCAATGGGAAGCATTGCTACTTTCCCATATAGGATCTCAAATGGTGTGAACCTTATAGTAGTCTTCCATTTTTTTTTTAGGCCCAAACAACTTCTAGTAGTTTTTTATCCCAATCCCTACAATGCAAATAAACTATCTTTGTTAAGATGGCCTCTATCTCCCAATTTATGACTTCTACTTGTCTATCAGTTTGAAGGTGATAGGGGCTTGAATTTTGGTGCTTGATATTATATTGTTTCATAAGTTCTATGATTAGATTATATTTAAATTGAGCACCTTGGTCAGCGACTAGTTCTTTGGGTACACCATAGTGGGTAAAGATTTCTTCATGCAAAAACTTTGCAACTTTGTGATCACAAGCATGCTTCATAGCTTTGACTTCAAACCATTTTTTCAGGTAGTTAGTGCACATAAGGATATATGATTTCCCATTGAATGGAGGATCAATTGGACCAATAAAGTCCATACCCCATTTGTTAAATGATGTTAACACCATTTATGGATTGAGAAGCATTTCATCTGTTCTTATTGGTCGGCCCATCCTTTGACACTTGTCACACTTCCTTGTATGGTTGGTTGCATCTTTGTGAAGTGTAGGCCAATAGTAACTAGTTGTTAAAATCTTCAAGATTGTTCTTTTTGTTGCAAAGTGCCTTCCACATGGTTCATTATGACATTCATGTACAATGTCATATGTCTCATCTTCTTGCATACACCTTCTTATAACTTGATTAGGTCTAGTGTAAAATAAGATATTATCTATCCAAAAGAAATGGAAACTTTTCTCTACAAGCAACCTTTTTTCCTTGTAAGAGAAATGTTTTGGCATTTTATTAACTACAATGCAGTTAGCAATATCTACATACCATGGAGTTTGAATAGCAATAGGAAATAAATGCTTATCTGGAAATGCATCATCTATCAAAGTAGTGTCATTCTCATCATGGTGGATTCTAGATAAATAATCAGCTACCACATTGGCTCTTCTAGGCTTATCAACAATGGTGATATCAAATTCCTACAACAATAGTAACCATCTTGTTAAGCTACTTATTATGATATATTTAATTACTGCATGATCAGTATGAGCAGATATGGGATAGCCAATTATATAGTGCTAGAATTTGTTTAAAGCATAAACTACTACTAATAGTTCTTTTTTAGTCATTCTGTAGTTTAATTCTAGTCCATGAAGGCTCTTGCTAATATAATATATTGTATTTTCAAGATGTTGAGACTGTTGTCTTAAAACTACACCTACGACATAATCAGAAGCATTTGTATATATGTGAAAAGGAAAAGTCCAATCAGGGCCTTGCAAAATAGGGGTTGTAGTGAGAAGTTTCTTAAGCTTTAGGAAGGCTTCATTACATTCAAGTGCTCAACTAAATTTAGCTTCCTTAGTCAGTAATGTATACAAGAGACTAGCTATTTTGTTGAAGTCTTTTATGAAACATCTATAATATCCAGCATGACCTAGAAATGATCTTACATCTTTCAGTTTTGTGGGTATGGGCAATGTTTGAATTACCTCTATCTTAGCTAGATCCACTTGTATTCCTGCAACCAATATGAAATGACCAAGTACCACACCTTCTTGCATGAGCATGAAACATTTTTCACTATTAAGTGCTAGATTATGTTCTCAACACCTTATCAGAACTTTTTCAAGATTTATCATGTCTTCCTGATGCAGGAGCATCACCTCCACCATCAAATTTCATATAGTGAAATCGGGTCACGACATGGTTTTTTATTATTTTATTGTAATGTATTCGAGAAGGAATGGTATGATATTTGTAACTAAAATCATGAATAGACATAAGATAGGGGATTTCAGTTTGTAACTACCGAGATAGTCTTTAAATAGGCATCTTTTGTAATCAAAGGGGAGGTCGATTAGAAGTAGTTGCAGAATATAGTGAAAGTTAGGAAAATGTTTGGGCTCTCTAGTTTCGAACCAGAGAGCCATTCTTAGTTGTAGTCATTTGAATCACATGTGTATTCAGATTTGAATTTAATAGAAATGTATTTTTTTGAAGTTTTATGTGTTCCCTTTTGTTTTCTCTATCATGAAGAGTAGAACGGTGATAAATGAATATATCGGGTTTGATGGATGATTTAGTTGTTATTGTGGTGGGAATATGTCTAAGGTTTGAGTGTTTTACATCATATTGGTATCAGAGCTCAGAATATTTTGAGTGTGTAGAAGGAAATCTACACCAGGCAGAGTTGGGTATATGATTTTTGTTAGTGAAGTTTTTGAGGTTACAGGTGCTAGTTCACTTGTTGCAGGGGGGTGGACATGAAGGTCTACCACAGGCCATAGGAGATGGTCTTGTGTGTCACCAATAGACTAGGGAGAGAGGCATGATGGGACTCCCAGGTGAGGGATAGAGGTTGTGATGCAGCGTGGAGTGGATTGTGGAATGGGAGAAACACCTTGATGGCAACCAGTTGAACTCCATTGATGGGAGTCAGTCTGTGAAGAGTCACAGTTGAAAGTGGTAAAGAATGGAAGCAGCAGAGTCATCGATCAAGTGAAGACATTTCCATAGGGACATGGAAATTTTGAAGCTCAAGAGTATGATGCAGGAGCATCACCTCCACCATCAAATTTCATATAGTGAAATCAGGTCACGACATGGTTTTTTATTATTTTTATTGTAATGTATTTGACAAGGAATGGTATGATATTTGTAACTGAAATCATGAATAGACATAAGATAGGGGAATGGTTTGTAACTACCAAGATAGTATTTAAATAGGCATCTTTTGTAATCAAAGGGGAGGTCGATTAGAAGTAGTTGCAGAATATAGTGAAAGTTAGAAAAATGTTTGGGCTCTCTGGTTTCGAACCAGAGAGCCATTCTTAGTTGCAGTCATTTGAATCACATGTGTATTCAGATTTGGATTTAATAGAAATGTATTTTTCTGAAGTTTTATGTGTTCCCTTTTGTTTTCTCTATCATGAAGAGTAGAACGGTGATAAATGAATATATCGGGTTTGATGGATGATTCAGTTGTTATTGTGGTGGGAATATGTCCAAGGTTCGAGTGTTTTACATCATATTGGTCTCACTGCAGGTGTTTATCCATCCTATTTCATATAAAGGTCAAGATATATGGGTAGACAAGAGAAGGTCTATCATAACCATTCTCCAATAGAGATAAAGCTGGGTAGAAGGTGCATGGCACAAAGAAGGTGAGGCATCTTCCAGGATCTACTATTGGGTAAGATGAATGGTCAAGGGCCAAGGATTTGTCTAGTTGATTGCCAAGAGACTAGCAAGAGAGGGAAAGAAGAGGACTCCTAGGTGAGGCATAGGGAAGACTTTGAAGTAGCAATGGTAAAGATGGATCTCTTACTGATAAGGCACCATGGAAGTTGCAACCATTAATGCTCCACTAACAGGAGTATTTGAGAAGATAATTTTGAGGACAGTCATGTGTCCTTAAGGAAAAAGATGATGGTAATAAAGGCATGAAGAGAAAAAGTCAAATGAAGGTGAAGATGAAGATTTTTGTCATTATTGTTATTTTTTTGCAGGTTATGGCACACCATTCCAAGAGACTTGGAAACTTTTCAAGTTTGGGAGTATGGTGTAGGAGCACATTAAATACAAGAACATGAGAAAGTTAAGATTCATTATTTGTGATATTAAATACATTTGAGTCATTTATATTGTATTTGGGTCAAGTTGTAAAGGCTATGAAGCTATTTTGGTCAAAAATGTAAAAGTTGCATAAAAAGTTGTAAAATGCAACATTGAGAAAGTTGCTAATAATAGAAAAATGATGTAAAAAGGTATATGGTTGGTCTTGGGGGTAGTTAGGAAGCTTTATAATTGTAAAATGGATATAAAAACCATTTTATGGTTGAACCAAATAAATTTGGAGAAGAGGAAATACTTTGATACATTTTTGGTGCATTTTATTGTTGTGGTTTTGATTGGTTTTTTTCAGTTTTAGAGTAGTTTCTAGGCCTTGTACAGCCATTTATAGCTTGAAAACCATGTAATATAGTAATAGATATATAGTATGATGAATCCTTCTTCTCATTCTTTTGGTTTGGTTCAATTTTATGAAAAAATGAATAAGTTATGGGTATTTTGGTGAAAGTGGATGTTTGCAGATTTGAGATTTGCTGAATATAGTCATGTTGTAGCATGTGGTTTGGACATATTTTGGAGACTCGGGATCTCTAATGATATTCATTGGAAATATATGTGAACTAACTTTCATTTCCAACTAGTTTGAATCATTTTCATTTAGATTTGGGAAAGTTATGAATATTTGAGTGAAAACTGGTTTTTAAATGCCTTCAATGGTGTTGCAGAAAAAGATTTGATATTATACAATGATTTATGAATGAGAAAAAAAAATAACTTATATATTTGGAAACTAGACTTAGAAATGGATAATACAGAATTGGTTTGGTATTATTTAAATTTATTTTGAGAAAGTTATTTGATTCCCTAGGAAGGGTTAATGGTTTGGCTCCTGATTTATGATAGAAAATATGGGTCTTGGTTCAGAGTACATAATTTATAATCTGCTTATTGAATTGGTCTCAGATTTGGGTATGTTTTAGAATTAATAATTTGGAACAATTCTTCCAATGGGTTTTTTAAGAAGATATTTAGAACTGAAGTTATGAACAATGAAATCAGACATAGCAATTTGATTGTGTGAGTGAAGATGTTGTCTTTATTGGTGTATAATGTCAGGGTTCTTTGTTGTAATCTTTGAGATGTTCTTGGTTCCTTGAGGGTGTACCAGCCTATTGTGAATCCCTTGAGTTGAACTAAGATTCCTTGAAGATAAATACAGAGGGCTCTGCATCACTTCCTCAAAGGTGACTCCAAATGTTGTGAAGTCATCCATATATATTTCCATACAATCATGCGATATATCAGCAAAAATGCTAATAAAAACTCATTGAAATGTTGTAGGATCATTACATAGACCAAATAGAAAAAAGAAGTATGCAAAAGTACCCCATGGGAAAGTTAATGTGGTTTTATCTTGGTCTTTAGGAGTAATACTAATTTGATTATAACCACTGTACCTATCTAGAAAAGAGAAATACTTCCTTCTAGCTAGAATATCTAGAACTTAATCTATGAATGGTAAAGGAAAGTGATCCTTTTTGGTGGCCTTGTTTAATTCTTTGTAATCTACACAAATTTATCATTTCCCTCCCTTTTTGGGCACTATGACTAGGGGTGAAACCCATCTACTATCAGATATAGGATAAATAAAATCAATATCAAGCAATTTTTGCAATTCAGTTTTAACTATTTCTCTAAGGCTTGGATTTATCCTTTTCTGGGGTTGATAGAGTGGTAGATACCCTTCATGGATGTATATCCTATGAGTACATAATTTATGACTCAACCCTTTCATATCACCATAGTCTCATGAAAAAGTATTTTTATGCTTTTGAAGTAGCTTTGTTAACTGTTCCATTTGTGTGGATGATAATGTGGGATTAGCATGAAGATTATGACCTTTGAAAAGCTCAATAGTAGTGGTAGACTCTATCATAGTAGCTTCAGATATTATAATTGTATCTAATTCACATGGTAAGAGTTGATGAAGAATGTTCGGTTCTTTGAGTAGAGTATAATTCTCATCACATTCCTCATATGTGGTTAATTCCAACACAAAACTTTCAGATACATCTTTTTCAACCACACAATTATTAGTAAGAATACTCTAAAACATCGAATACTCCTCTTGGATCTTCAATAAGGATTTTCTATGTAACATTATAAGCTATTCTATAGAGTTTAACTCTTCTTCTTCATCCCCTAAATCTAGCTAGATAGATGTGCTTAAATCTAGTAATTGTTGTGCTAGTGGATACAAATAAAATTTCTTTGTTTCTTGGCCATTGGATATGGTCATATTTTCTGATCTACAACTTATATTTGCATTATCTATAGCTAACTATGGTCAGCCTAGGATGATAGGGTAACTAGATAAATTAACTTTAGGAGACAGAATCATCAAATCTGCAGGATACTCTAGAGAGTTTAAGGTTACAACTATGCTTTCTATCATCCCATCAGGGGTCATAGTAGAACTATTTGCAAGTTATAGAATTGTTGGAGTAGCCCTTATTCCTTCTATTTTCAACTTCTTCATAGTATCCTTGGTAATGACATTTATAACAGCACCAAGATCTATTAAAGCATTTTTAATAGACTAATCATTTATACTTATATTCACAATTGGACTACCTGGATTATAATATTTTGGAGTGATCAATTTTCCAAATATAATGTCAACCAATTGTCCCACAATGCAGAATGTAGTTGGGTTTTTTTCTTCCTCCTAGGCTTCTTCAGGTAGACTTCTCTAATGGCTTTTCCATAGATAAAAACATCTTTAATAGCTGGGAATAAGGGTATTTGGACATGCATGTTCTTCAACTGATCAACAATATCAAAAGACTATTCCTCTATTTCTATAGGTTTACTTTGTACAAGCTTCTCTAGAAAATGATGTTCCATTATTGGATGAGCTTGGGCTAAGATAGTGACATTGGTTGGGTCAACCTCTTTAGAGACTAGGCATTTTGATGTTGTAGGAGTATCTAGTATTTTAGTTATAAGAGGAAGTTTAGGTGCTAGTAAAGTTGTACCAGATCTTAGATGTATATTTGTAATGCTTAGAGTGTAAGAAGGATATTGTTGAGCATCAACAATATACATGGGTTTTTGCAGTTGTTGGCTACTTGGATTTGGCTAAGGTTGTGTAGGTAATTGTGTCTACTTTTGAGGTCCAAGATTCATAAGTGGTGGCATTAGAGCAGGTAGTTGGACTAGGGGTGATAATTTGGGGTACTAGTATTTTGGTTAGGCCACTGTTGAGGCCCTCTCCATTGGTTTGTAGATGACCAATTCCTTTGGGATGGTTGGCATTGGTCTTGCTAGTCTTTCCATTGATTCTAATGGTTCTACCTTTGGTTATTCTATTGGTTGGGCCAAGATGGTTGCAAATTCTGAGGTCATTGGGGATGTTGTGGATTGTTTTTCCCATCATTATTCCAATTAGGTTGATTATATTGTGAAGGAATTTGGAGATTATGGTTTTTCCATTGATTACCATATGAATTTAAATTTAGCAAAGGGTCCTAAGGCATACCTTGACATTGTGCCTATGGTTGACATTGAGAGAAAAATAATACTTCTCATCATCTCCATTTATCTTGAGGTACTCAATTAGAAGATGCTAGTTCTCCATGCTAGCAACCAATTTGCATTGACAATCCTTCTTTTGCTTCTAGTAATGAGGGTAGTATTTAGCTAGTCATAATTTAGTTTCTACATGCTTCTTCTTGATTCCTTTAGTGACTATAGAATGAGGTCCCTAGCCTTTATTCATAGTTGACCTTGAATAATTTTGATAGATTTTCTTGAGGTCACCCCAGGAAGATTGATATACATCACCACTAGCCATCAGGTATAGTGCTTCTAAACAATTATCATTCACACCTCTAAAAAAGACTAGCTTTTGTGAATCCTTAGACAACACATGCTGAGGGTTCTTCTACAGTATATACAAGAAATGTGAAACATAGTCTTCCAATGTTTCTTCCTTCTTTTTTCACATCCTAAAGATGTCATCTCCTCTTGAACTAGATGCTTTGCAGTACTCTTTATATTTTTCCAAAAATAGAGTTTGCATTTCATCCCAAGTTCCTGCTGCATTAGCTCTTAAGCACATGAACCATCATAAAGCTAATTCTTTCAATGTTTCTGGAAATTATTTGGGCTTATAGGCATCAGTGTTGTAGTAAAAAATACAACAGAGTATGTCAAACTCAAATAAGAAAGTATTAGGGTCTTCAGTTGCAAGGCCATATAACTTTGGGAGAGCATTTGGAGGCATATTTTTGAGATTAGCATTGGTTACTCGACTTGGAAGGGGGAATGGAAAATTAGGTTGTGTCATTACTAGAAGTATTATATTATGAGGTTGCTACTAAAAAAGAACATTGGGTACTAAATTATTAACAACAGGTGGATTTGGAGTAGTATTATCAAGGAAACTAGCCAAAATTTCAGCAAAAGGTTGAGGACGACTCCTATCTATAGGTTCTACTCTTGAGGATGAATCTATAGGAAAAATAGGCTTGCATGTTCAAAAGGGAACTCAACATGTTCTTCTTCAATTTCTTCGTTCAAATTAACAGACTCCCATGGAAGAAATCTACCATATTCATCTCGTTATCTTCCTCTTTAATACATGCAATTGAATTCTTCACATTGGTGAAGAATGCTTTAAGGCTCTAAATTTATCAAAAAATTTTAACTAAGAACTATGACTAAAAAATGTTCCTAGCTTGACACCATCATCAATAATGGTGCCAAAAATGGTCTACCTCACAATAGGTGTATAATAATCATACCCAAGGCCATACTTAGGAATAGTGTATTCAATCTAAGGACTATTTTTCTCCACCATGAGGTGCATTAAATTTTTTCAACCCAAGGATGTATAATTGAAATGGTTAGCAAGGTATGTGCACTAGGTTTCTTAATGAGTCATTATATTTATGTTGCAAGAAAGTAAAATGCAAGAAAAGAACCTACACTAGTGCTTTAGGAAACTAACAGACTTAACTCTTCACCAAAATAAATATTAGAAATAACCACTATCTACATTTCTATCAACAAAATTTGTCTTCTACTAAGAGCATCTGCAACTGTATTAGACTTCCCACTCCTATGTTTCAAAACAAATGTATAATTCTACAAAAGCTCAACCCACTTTAAATTCTTTTGCTTCAATTTTCCTTGACTATTCAAATATTGTAAAGTTTGATAATTAGTATACAAAAAAACTCCTTAGGAAGAAGATAGTATGTCCACTTCTTCAATGCTTGAACTATAGAATAAAATTCTTGATCATAAATAGAATATTTTCTTTTTTCATCATTCAAATTCTCACTAAAATAAGCAACAATTCTACTTTCTTGGCAAAAAATAGCTCCTTTTTTAGTACCACTAGCATCATAGTCTACCTGAAACACCTTGTTAAAATCAAGAAGTGCTAAAATAGGTTTCTTAGTAACTTTCTATTTCAATAGGTTAAAAATCTTATCTATTCCTACAGTCCACTTAAACTCTTAGCTATCCCCTCTCATTGTTTCAGTCAAGGGTCCACAAATACGGCTAAAACTTCTTATGAACTTTTTGTAAAATGTAGCTAGTCCATGAAAAGATCTTACCTCTATCACACTCCATCAAGTAGGCCATTCAAGGATAGCCTTCACTTTCTCTGGGTCCATTTTCAAGCCTTCTCCTAAGACTAAAAATCCCAGATACATCAACTCCTTTATAAAACTACACTTCTTTAGGTTTATCAACAACTTTTATTCCCACAACTTACCAAACATCTTGTGAATATGAATCAAATGTTCCTCCAATGTCTTACTAAATATTAATATATCATCTAGATAAAAAATGGAAAACTTACCTAGAAACTCCTTACTACCTCATTCATGAGCCTCATGAAAGTTCTTGGTGCATTAGTTAGCTCAAAAGGCATGACTAACCAATCATATAGTCCTTCCCTTTTCTTGAAAGTAATCTTCCACTCATCACATTCTCTAATACAAATATGATGGTATCCACTCTTCATATCTATCTTTGTGAAATACTTAGCTCAACTCAAACAATCCATAATATCATCCATCCTTGGAAAAAGAAATCTATACTTGATGGTAATCTTGTAGATAGTGCTTGAATCTATGCACATCCTCCATTCTCCATTCTTCTTTGGTGCTAACACTCTCATACAACACATAGACTTAGACTCTCTCAAATCAACCCCTTCTGCAACAACTCATGAACTTACCTATTCAACTCTTCACTTTCTGTTGGTGTCATTCTTGCACTGCCTTGTTTTGAAAATTGGCTCCTGGAACCAAATCCATTTGGTGACTGGTCTTCCTCACTAGGGGTAATCCATAAAGTACATTGTCTAATACAATATTAGAAAACTCTTTCAACATTTTTGCAACTTTTGTAGGTACCTCCTCTACTTCTTCCTTACTATCTTTAGGAATTATAGCAAGATACATATGCTCATGCTTCATACCTTTAAGAAACTCTTTTTCATTAAAAAAACATATTTTGGTAGCACTACATACATTTTCTTCTTTATCCTTCAATAGCTTTAGCTTATGTTTCACTCTATCCTTAGTTAGACTGTGTGTTTCACTACATACCTTTTCTTCCTTATCCTTCAATGGCTCGCCTATCATGTACAACATGCCTATCAAATTACCATGGCCTACCCGAAAACATATTACATATGTCCATAGGTATGATATCACATAGTACCTATCCTAGTAGCTTCTAATCTTGAACTTCATTGGGAACTGCTCATTGACCATGACCTTCTGGTCATCTTGCACCCAAGAAATATAGTATGGATGTGGGTGTTTCTGCCTCTACAATTTCAACTTGGTGACCATCATTTGTGACACCAAATTGTTAGTACTTCCACCATCAATGATCACATCACAACACTTATCTTCACATTTGCACCTTGTGTGAAACAAGCTTCTTCTTTGTTCAAGTTCATTCTCACCACTCAGCAAGACTCTTTGGTTAACTAGGATTTCTCCTCTTTTGGCATGTTTATAATGTGAGGATCTCTCATCTTCATCAACATGTACAACTCTAGCTTGGTCTTCTATTTTTTGATTTTTCCTTCATTGGTGATGGGTATATTCAAATGCTCTATGTCCTTCTTCCCCACGATAAATTTTTTTTCCATGGAAGCCTCCTCTTCTAGATCCTTGTCCTCTACCTCTTCTTCTCTAATCTCTATTGTCCTTGTCATGGAAATGATTGAAATTTTTTCCCCTCTAGTTCTGACTATTACTTCTAGCCTCATCCTTATTCTTTTGTTCATCATTACACATACCATAAGATCATCCACTAGATCTTCCACTATTCTTATTGTTAAACCTCTTGTGTAGTTTCTCCATAACTCTTAGGGAAAATTGGTATGCCTCCTCAATACTACTCATTTGTGTATATGAGCAATGTTAGTATGCTAATAGAAATGAAATTTAAATAAAGCTTCTACAAACTAAACAAAATTCATAAACTTCAAGATAGACTAAGATGAACTCTCAATTGAGAATATGAGCCATTAATGGGTTCTCTCAATGAGAAGCTCTCTTGTTGAGTAGCTTTGTCTAAATAGCTAGGATGTATGCTCAAGCTTTATTCTTCAAAAAGGGCTTCAAATGGAGTTGGAATTTGGGTGTGAGTGTATAGTTTTGATGTAAAATGGCTTCTTAAAATGGCATTATGACTTTACTTCATGGATTTTGTTATTTTGCAAAGGGGAAAGATCCAATTTATAGGCAAGAGACTTGAGGGATTGAGGGATAAGATGCAAGGATGGGAAAAAGCTCATGGAGGGCTTAGATTGCATGAGAAGAGAGCACATGGATTGTGCTTCCTTACATCCAATCAAGGAGTGACACATGTCACATAGTGAGAGGATGGAGGAAAGGGGAAGGATGAGTCAACAAAGGAGGCTCAAGGGATAAAATCTTCATAAAGACCCTCATAATGGCTTGTAAGAGCAATAAAAGGGCTTGGAAGAGTCATTTATGGCCTAGTGGGCTTCATAAAGTTTTATGGTTGAGATATTTTGAGGGATATGAGAGGAATTCTGACTTGGGCTTGATTAGAAAGGTTTTAACCTTGCTTAGGCTTGTGCAAATGATTAGAGGATGGATTAGGATGGTTTAGGATTAGCTTAGGGATAGGAAAGTGGATGGCATTTAACGAGGGTGGGTGAAGGAGGAGATATTTGTTAACTTTGGCTTGGGTTAGTAAGTTTTAACCCATGTTTAGGGAATGTGACAAGGTTAGGGGGGGATTAGGATTAGGTTTAAAGACATCTTCTAGAAGAGTCTAGACTTTGGATGAGGATAAAGACTTTCTAGAATAGTCTAGAATTTCCTAGGATGAGGATGAAGACTTTCTAGAAGAGTCTAGAACTTCTTAGGATGAGGATAAATTAGATTTTTGGGAAATAAATAAAATTTTATTTATTTGAAGGGTTTGGGTTGAGGAGATATTTATTAGAACTTTTTAAATAAACATGAGGATTGATATTTAATCTTAATTAAATATTTTGAGTTGGGATTAGGGGTAGGAAATGATGGGATTAGCCTTTAATCAAAATTAAAGAAGGATTAGAAGATTTTGGAAGAGGTTAGTGGTCTTAAGGAAATTGGCCAAGTTTTGGGCAAAAAATAAATTTTTTATTTATTTTGGATTTTTTGGTCAATTTATTAATTAAATAATTAATAAATAAAGAAATAATGTTTAAATAAGATTTAAACATTTTTGGGAGGGATTCCTTAATTAAATATTTTTAATTAAGATAAAAGGATTTAATGGCATAAAAATAAATAAATTAATTAATAAATGATGATGTCATCAGAATTTTTTCAGAAAATAAAAATACTTTGTTTTCTAAAGGTTTTTAGGTGTCTACATTTTGCCCCTTTTTGATGTGATGTCGCTAGTGGCATGGCATCAAAGATAAGAAAATAAGATGTCCAAGGCTAGAGTAGAAGAGGAGAGAATGGACTGCAAGATGCCCCCTCAAGAAGGCAGCAGGGAGAGAAAGTGAGGCTCGACGACTTCTTGAAAAGTACAAGAATCTGAGATGAGCAAGAAGACTCAGATTGGCTTAAGAGAAGAGGTTTAGTTAGCTCAAACTCTCACTATGGGAGAATGATAAAGGGATAATCAAAGGCACAAGAGGAAGCAAGCTTAAGATCTCAGGGATTGTAGAGGATGAAGGAGCGAAGTGCTATAAAAAGGAATCCAGGATAGGGAGATGGATGATGGGATTATAAAGCTGATGCAATAGGATTTCAAAGAGTCAGATTGGTGGAAGATGGGTTTCAGAGATCCCTAAGACTAGGATTGTGGATCTCGAAAGATGAGGCTTGGTGGATTGATTTGGATTGGTGGATCCCTAAGACTAAGATTGTGGATCCCTAAAGCTAAAGGTGAGGAGTGATTCAAAGAGATACTGATGCATAAGCTAGGGTAGGAGAGATGGATGTTGGATATGGATGGGGGATAATGGAGATGAAAGAAAACCATTGAAGCTTTTTGAGCGAGGGGATACTTCAAAGAGAAGTACCACCATGTAGTTGAGCACTAGATTTTCTATAAGACTATTGGTTAATTGCCAAGGTTACCAAGAACATCAAGGCCTTTTCACCAACTATCCATAGGACTGACGAATTGACTCAAAAAAAACACACAAGGATTGTCCCAGTAGCACACATGAATCCCAGAGGAAGCAGTGTGGAAATGACACTAGGTAACCCACAAGTAGAAAAGAAAACAAGCAAAATACATGATCAAGACCTTACGCTCTGATTGCCCCATTCACAATATACCATGATATGGAAGATCATGGCGACCTTGAGGAGGGAACAAGGAGATTTCTTGGAAAAGATATTTCAAGACCCAATAGGGAAGAGTCCAAATCAAAAGAAAGCGAAAATCCAAAAGAGAACCATTTGCCAATGAGATGGGTAGGACGAGGTACTAACAAACCAAGATCAGACATGAGGAAAGCTATATCCTGCAAGGACCTATCGAAGAGCACCTAAGCTGGTGGATTTGGATGAGTGATGTGTCTGACAAGCTAAAATAAGAAAGATAACACTTTGGTGATAGGAAATCTAGCTAAAGGATGCATTGGAATAGCTAACCAAGATGTGTGATGGGTGCAAGATGCTGATCAAGGATGAACTGACACGAACGCTGGATAGATACAATGGTACTAAGCTAAAGAGGATGTACAAGCTAATGGACCAAGATATGTTACAAATGTACAAGTTTGTTCATGTTTTGGTTTTTTTGAGATGGAAATGTTTGTGAAGGATGGGATGTCTATAATAGGTGATAGGTGGATAGGTAGATGGTTTACGAAAAGCTTAAGTGAAAATGGGGTTTTGTGTGTGCACTTGATAGTATACAAGCTAGGATATAGGATTATTTACAAGCTGGAATATGGTGTAGACTTTGGACAAGATTCAGATATACAACATATGGTACAAGATTTACAAGGTATAATACAAGCTTTGGTACAAGATTTTACAAGCTGAAGTACAAGAGTTTACAAGCTGTACAGGAGGTATTTACAAGCTCCATTAGATTTTGGATATTTGGTTAGAACACCAAGGGAACAAGTAGGTGTTTTATGGGATGGTGGGTGAATGGATGAGGAATAGGATAGTGATAGATAATGGATTAGTCTTAGTACACAAGGTGCCTGAATTACCAAGTTTTCACCAAGGTACCTATCCAAGGTGCTTGAATTGCCAAGTTTTCACCATTGGATGCTTATTTCTCTTTACAATTTTTTTTTTGTATTTTTCAAAAGCTGGGTATACCAAGGATCTTCAAGCATAGAACTTCTTGAGATGAATGATGTTAGTAGGATCATTCAAGAGTTCTCCTTCTGGTGTAGATAGCTAATAGGCTCTAGAGCCAAAGGAAGTAGTGAAAACATAAGGACCAAGCCATGTAGGTTCAAACTTGCCTTTCTTTTCTCGATCTGCTTGGACTTTCATGTTTTCTTTGAGGACCATATCACCTAGTTGAAAGTGTCGTGGAAGCACCGTCTTGTTGAAATTCCTTTTGAGATGAGTTTGATAGACTATGAGATAATCATAGGCTTGTTGCCACTTCTCGTCTAAGAGATCTAGCTGGGTGAGCCGAGCTACTTTGTATTCTTCATCTGATATTTTTGCTTGCAAAGATATGCGCAAGGAGGGAAGTTCAACCTCTATAGGTAGTACCGCTTTGGCACCATAGACTAGGGAGTATGGAGTTGTGCCTATGGATGTACAAAAGGAAGTTTGATAGGCCCATAGGGCTGGATTTATTTGTACGTGCCAATCACGGCCGGAATCATTGACAACTTTCTTTAGGATTTTGAGGAGGGTTTTGTTAGTTGCCTCTACCTGGCTATTACCTTGTGGGAAATATGGGCTAGAAAACTGGTGATGGATGAAGAGGGAAGTGCATAATTCTTCCATGTTGAGATTTTCAAAGTTACCTCCGTGGTCGGTGAAGATGGTGGATGGGATGCCGAAGCAGCAAACAATGTGGTACAAGATGAACTTGGAGACCTGAACTCCTGTAGCTGATACTAGGGGGACTACTTCCACCCATTTAGTGAAATAGTTTGCAGCTATTATTATCCATTTATGTCTGTTAGATGAGAGGGGTGTGATAGTTCCAACTAGATCAAGGCCCCAACAAGCGAAATGCCAAGGTGGTGCAATAGGCTGTAGATCCTGTGCTAGAGCGTGCACAAGATTTGCATGCTGCTGACATGGGAGACACTTTCTAACAAAGTCACAGGAGTCTTCTTCAATGGTAGTCCAATAGCAACCTGCTCTAAGGATTTGTCACGCTAGGAAAAGACCACTCGTGTGAGCACCAAAAAGTCCAAAGTGTACTTCCTTTAACACCATCACTAAGGTAAGCATGAATCTCATGGTACCAAGGGGATTGGGGACCAACCAAGATACAAACACGATTTGAATCCTCATTTGCATAGGTAGGTGTGAGGAGCTACTCCACTAAAAACTCATACTGTGTAGTTGCTTGGGGAATTTCCAAGAGTGAGCCTATAGTAGCCATAGCATCTGCTGCTTTGTTCTGTATTTGAGGCACTTGTGTAAACTGAAGCCTTGTAAAATTTTGGGTTAGCTAATCAACTAGCTCTTTGTAGGGTAATAGCTTTTCATCTTTGGTTTGATATTCATTTAGGGCTTGCTTGATGATGAGCTGAGAATTGCCAAAGATTTGTAGCTCAGCAATGTTCCATTCTACAGCTATCTTTAATCTTGCTATGAGGGCCTCATATTCAACTATATTTTTGGTGCTAGGGAATTGTAGCTTGAAGGCTTTTGGAATATAATCTCCTTGAGGTGTGACCAACAATATTCATGTCCCTGATCCATGAGATGTGTATGAGCCATCAAAATAAAGTTTCCATGGGGGTTGTTCTTCAATTAGATAGATATGCTCATCTGGAAATTCTGTGATCAACGGATAAGCATCTATTAGAGGTGCATCAATTAGGTGATCTTCTATAGCTTTCCCTTTGATTGCCTTTCTGTCCACATACTGGATGTCAAATTTGCTAAGGAGCATAACCCATTTGGCCAAACAGCTTGTAAGTGCTGTTTTGGAGAGCATATACTTGAGAGGGTCAATCTTGGAGACTAGTTGGATGGTATGACTTAGCATGTAATGGTGAAGCTTTTGAGTTGAGAAAATAACTGCCAAACAAGCTTTTTCCATAGGAGTGTAATTGAGTTCATAACCAACTAGGGTTTTACTGATGTAGTAGATGGCTCTTTCTCTGCTGTAGTCATCAAGTTGTGCTAGAAGTGCCCCTAGAGTAGTAGGTGTTGCTGATATGTACAAAATCAAGGGACGACCAAGAACTGGTGGAACCAAGATAGGGGGGTTGATGAGATATTTCTTGAGATGGTCAAAGCTATGCTGACATAAAGGATCCCACTTGAAGTTCTCATCCTTCTTCAGTAAATGTGAAAATGGTGTACACTTATCTACAAGCTGGGAGATGAAGCGCCGAACAGATTGAAGCTTTCCCTGAAGAGAATGAAGTTGCCACAGTGTCTGGGGAGGAGGCATGTCTAAGATAGCCTTGACTTTCTTGGGGTCGATTTCTATACCTCGTTTAGAAACTATAAAGCCTAGAAGCTTGCCAGATGTGACCCCAAAGACACATTTCTTGGGATTCAGCATGAGATGATATTTGGCTACCCTATAAAAGACTTTCTCCAAGTCAGCAAGATGATCCATGAAGGTATGAGACTTGACCAAGATATCATCCACATAATCCTCCAAAATGCTATGGATGAGATCATGAAAAATGGCTGTCATAGCTCTTTGATAGGTAGCCCCAGCATTCTTTAGGCCAAAAGGCATCATGTTGTAGCAAAAGGTTCCCCAAGGGGTAGTGAATGTTGTCTTATGCTGATCCTCTTCTGCAATCTTGATTTGATTATACCCAGAAAATCCATCCATGAGGGACAAAATTTCATGTCTAGCTGTAAGGTCTACAATCATATCTATGTTGGGCAAGGGAAAATCATCTTTTGGACAAGCTTTGTTAAGATCTCTGAAATCAGTGCAGATTCTGATGTCACCAGAAGGCTTAGTGATAGGGACCATGTTGGAGATCCACTCTGAATAGTCGATAGGTCAGATAACCTTAGCAGCTAACATTCTTTATAACTCAGCTTTGACAAGTAATGCCACCTTGGGGTGCATTTTTCTAAGCTTTTGTCTGACGGGCTTGATCTGTGGATTGACTGCAAGATGATGAACTACAAGCTTTGGATCAAGCCTTGGCATGTCTTGATATGACCATGCAAATTGGCCAATGTTCTCTCTTAAGACCTTAAAGAGGAGATCAGCTTGGTGTTATGATAGGGATGTAGCAATGTGAACAAGCCTAGGGATCTCTAAAGAACCGATGTTGACTTCCCTAGTATCCTCAATTAGAATAGAAGATATCTCTGTTCGATTATCTTGAGGAGGTAATGCTAAATCCTCATGTTCTACTTGTGGCTGTGGATGTTCTTACTGAGGGGTTCTCTTCGCTACCTTAGCTAGTCTTAGATTCACCTTAGTTTCAGTTTTGGGTGTATCGGAACTAGGTTGGAGATTTTCTCCAAAATACCCCTTGGGATCTAGCTTGTAGATATAGGCAAAATCTGACTTTTTTTTCTTGTGAGGTGTTTCAGCTCCCATGAATCTCAAAAGTGCTTCCTCTGATGTGAACTCATCAATGTGTATGATGCTTGGTTGGTCCCAATCTATGAGTTGTGGATGGGCAAGTGGTAGGTCAATGAGGTGGATGGATAGTTCTTGAAGAACAGAGTCTCCAAGGGAGATTTGGTCTAGGATATCATCGTAGGCTCTCTTTTCAACTTCCTCAGGAATGTCTTTGATTTCAACAAGGTCATGATGAATGTTCAAAAAAGTGTGACCGTCCGTATTGGTGCCCTCAGTTGTGGGTATGCCAAAGCCAAGACCTGACTTCGATTCCCACTTGTGTGCATCGATGGGGCACTGCATGCCTCTTTCTTCTGGTCCTAGACCACCACCTTGATAGTTCCATTTGTCAGTGATGAGCTTATGTTCTTAGGGATACTTTTGGCTAAAGTGATCAAGGCATGCCTGATTCCTTTGAGGTGCATCCTTATGTAACCAATTGTTGATATCTGGAGTGAGCTCCTCATGAAGAGGGATTTTCGAGGATACAAAGGTTGTTGGGCCAAACTATTTGTATTGAGGAGGCGGAATCTCCTTACCTTTATGATATGTCGATTGTCCATGGGCATGTGGATCAAGTGGGAGTGCCCCAACAGTAAATGCATCCGACAGACTATACTCTCCACAGCCCTTGTTATTGATCTTCACGGTAGACAAGGTAGAGATGAGGATGGTTTCTGGGTCATTACAAGTGTGGGATGAGCTGGCGATGGATGTTCCGATATCAATTCCAAGGCAATGGTTTGTATATGAAGCTTCAACTGCATTGTAGTAAGCAAAGGGTTCTGGATCGGCATGGATGGTTACCTCAGTGCCTTGATGCAAAAATTTGACGCACTGATGGTAAGTGGATGGAACAACTTTCATGGCATGAATCTATGGGTGACCAAGGAGGATGTTGAATGGTAGGTTTAGATCAATAACATGGCAGAGTGTTTCTTGGATGAATGGCCCAACCTTGATTGGTAGCAAAATAGTTCCTTCTATGGTTCTTTCCAAGTTGTCATAAGCTTTGATGGTGATAACCTCACTGATGATATTTGCCTCAGTATACCCAGCTTGTTTTATGAATTTTAGGGTGCAAATATTCAAGGCTGATCCATTATCTATCATTACTCTTTTCACGGAAAAATTGGATACCATGATGGCTATGCGAAGCGGAAGGGTGTGATCTGGCTCGACCACGGGTATGTCTGTGGGTTTGAACGATAGGGCACATGAGGATGAAAGGTGTCCAACAAGATTACGAAAATTAGTAGCACTGATATCAGAAGGGACATGAGATTCTATGAGAGCACTATCAAGGATGTTCTTGTACACAGGACTAGTGCGAAGAAGGTCTAAAATGGAGATTTGGGCTGGCATGCTCCCAAGGTGTTCCAAGATATTGTACTAGCTTTATGATGGAGCTGATGGTGCTGGTGAAATGGGTGGGCCTGCGATGTTAAATCGGGCTCTTCGAGTGGTGACTACACACTCATTGTTTGGTCCTTGGATATTGAAAACATTGACAGAAGGCTCTTTCTTGGATATACAACCTATAAGGCTACCATAGTCTATATAGGATGAAGTGTGGTCATTGTTCTTCCCATGCTGTTGATTTGGTTGACGGTTGTTGGTGTTGTTGTTGTTGTTTTGGATAGGCAATTTTCTAGGATTTTGATTGTTGTGAGGAGGAAAAGCATTTTGATAGATCTGTAAGCCTGCATTGGGAGAGGTTTGGGCACCAACAGTGATTTCCTTCCGATCAATGAGATCCTGCACATAGTCTTTCAGTTTCATGCATCTGAGGGTAGTGTGACCTTTTACCCTATGAAATTTGTAGTACTCATTGTCTTTGTACCATGCAGCTTTGGATTGGCTTGGGTCAATTTGCTGGGTAAGAGGAAATTTGATGAGGTTTTCCTTGACTAATTTCTCAAAAATGACATCCAATGGCTCACTAAGGGGTGTATAGTTTCTAGGTATAGGTTGGAATCTAGGATTTTGTCCTATAGCTACATTGATGGCATTAGCTTGATTGCTAGACCCTTGAAATTTTGGTCTTGGATTGTGGTTTTGATAGCTATGGTTATTCTGCTGTTGGTAGTTGATAGCTTGCTAATTGTTTGGTTGATAGGGTGGGTTGGATTGGTTGTGAGAAGGACCAACAATATTCACATGTCTGGTGTTAGTGATTCCATCTGTTGCAACATGCTTGTTTTTGTTCCAATACCTAGACTTTTCATTGGAATGTGATTGATTTTGGTTGGCTTCCTTGTAAATCTTGACCACACCATCTTTAATGAGTCCTTGCTCAAGGATCATTCCTTTCTCTTTGATATCTTTGTAGGTCTGCAAATAGTTCATGGTCATGTGGTGAGCCAAGCTAGGATGGGTATTATCAATAAACATTTTCACCAGATGGCACTCTGGCAAGGTGCAAGATATGCAGGTGGTAAGGGTTTGCCATCTTTGTAGATATTCAGGAAGGCTTTCTCCACCTTTTTGCTTGGTGTGGACAAGATCAACTACTGATAGCTCTGTTTCAACAAGATGGGCATATTGGGCTACAAATGCCTCAAATAATTCAGCAAAATTTTTAATTGTGCCATAGGGGATTCTATAAAACCATTCAAGAGCTGGTCTGGCCAAGTTTTTGGGAAAGAGACACAAGAGGAAGATTCATCGTATGCCACTTCTTGGCAGTGCATGTAAAATTCTTTGATATGTGTGACAGGGTCTCCTTTTCCTCTAAATTTGTCAAATTTGGGTGTCTCAAAATGCTTGGGGAATGGTTTCATGGTAGTGGCTCTGTCAAATGGGTAAGGGCACACATTCTCAAACTAGAAATTTTTTGGATCATTTCCCTCTTGAATGTTCTTTAAAGCTATTTTCATGGCTTCCCATTCTGAATTAATGGGTGATGGCTGGGGTGCCCCCAATGTAGGAGTGCCTTAAGGTAAGTATGCACTAGATGGGGCCACTGAATATGGATGGCTGTAAGGGATTTTCTGATAGGGATTGTACATTTTTTGGGCAGCTGCATGGTGGATGACAGTTTGCTGAGGGGGAGGTGGCGCGTAGTGCTGCATGTGCTGTGAGGCTTACTGTTGATATGGGATTTGAGGTTGGGATTGAGGAACATAAGTTGACTATGGGATAAATGAATTTCTTTGTGGAGGTAAGGTATAAGATGGTTGTGAATCTTGGGGAAAGGATTAGGGGGCTTGTGGGGTTTGACCAAGGTATGTGGGCTGTGCCCCCATTTGTGATGGTACCTAAAAATAATTGGTGGTTGGCTGGATTGGTGGGTTACCTCCTAGAAGTGACATTGAAAAGTACTTGGTAATAGGAGGTAATGGATTAGTTGGTGGTGGAGGTGGTGGGAATTGAAAGCTAGGAAATGAAATTGATGGGGTTTGATAGCTTTGTGGCTCGATTTAGAAGCTTGGTAGAGTGGTGGCAGGAGCTTGGGTCACTTGAGAGCTGGGCAGAACATTAGTAGTAGCTTGTGGGGTTTGATAGCTTTGTGGAGTGAGGGTAGTAGCTTGTGGATTTGTGGCTGATGGCACTGAGCTCCCAAGACCTAATGGAAATGATGGGATTGTGCTTTGGGTTGTGGTGAACAAGCTGGAGGTGATGAAAGGTTGATTACTTGGCCCCATGGGCAGCATCCTTGTTGTATATTGCTGAGGTTGGCCAACGATGCTAGCACTGATTTGGGAGATGGGTGGATTTGGAAGGCTGGGTTGGGGAGCAGCAGCAACAATAATGAAGGGCATGAACGGTGAGGTGTTTTGGGTAAAGGGGGTTTGGAGCAGAGAGGTATGAACCAAGGATGGAGTGGTGGTGGCTGGGTTGGCTTGCAGTATGGAGATTTCAACTTGGGTGGATGATGGTATGTTTGGGTCTGTTGAATCATATGGATTGGTTGGGGGCTCTTCTTTTGGCATAAATTGAGGATAATTTGGATCATAAGAGCCTATGGGTGGTGGAAGCTGCCCAAACAATGGGTGAGATGGATCTGATAATGGAGGGGGTCTTCAAAAGTCAAAGGTTCCTACATTGTCCCTTCAAAAATTAGCCATGATTGTCTCCTTGTTCTTGTCTATAATGGCGTTTACCAATACTGCATTTCCTAGTTGGTTCATGAAAGCTTCAATGTCAGTAGATGATGGCATAGCTTTCTCTGGGCTGAAGGATGGGTAAATGCTCAAGGGGGGTGAGGCTATTTGATCCAAATGATAGGGCTCCATTGTTTCTTTCTTCTTGGCTAAGCGAGTGATGGGTGGCATGAAAAATGCTCCTAGGGATGAGATGTAACAAATGCTGGTGGATGCAAAAGGGAGGAAGGCTTTTCTATGAAAATGATTTCCTAGGTTGAGGCAAAGCTATATGAAAAAACCTAAGGAGGATTGGGTTGGGGATTCTAACTTCTAAGATATGTTGCCAAAGCACAAAAGGTCTGCTTTCCTATGTGCAAGCTTGGTGGTGATTATGTCAACTTAAGGATAGACTAATGATCCTTTAGGAAGAACACAAGATTGACCACTTGTGGACCCCAACCTTTAGCTCAAGGTGATGAGGGATAACAAGTGGCAAAGCTAGATTACCCTAGACAAAGCTTTGTCAAAGGGATAACCTTGGTGAGATTGGTGGTTTTGAAAGATTTTAGGAATGGCAAGCTTTTAGCAAGGTGACAACAATTTTTGAAGGCTTGGATGTGAAGATTTTGGATTGCTGGCTAGATGGTTTGGTTCTAAATGAGATGGATGAGCTAATAATGCTTAAGGGGATAACCTAAGATGGCTGACTTTTCTACAAAGATGACTCTAAGGTGAAGCTTATCCAAGAAGGTGTGGAGAAACAAGGGTGTCTAATCATAGAAATCATGCCTAGTTGGTAAGGCATAAGCAAGATTAACTCCTGGATGTTGGCTAAATTTGATGTTGCGCTCTAACCAGGCCTCTTGAAGTGCTTTGTCGGTAGCTTTATCCTCTGCTTTGTGGAGTTTGGAAATTCGAGGACTTGGTGTTAGTTCCTTTCTCTTGGCTGAAAGTTCTTGGTATGCTTGAGATGGTTTGAGTTTAACTTTGTGGAACTTCTATTTGGGTTTGGGTTGCTTTGACATCAATTCTTGAATCTTCTTGGTTTTGAGAGAACTTAGCTATTTTGCTTCAACTTGTTCAACTTTTGGAATAGGCAGTGACTATGCTAAGTGTACCCTAAGCTAGGATTGACCAAGTTTGGCAAACATTCATTCAACAAATAAAAAAGCAAGCAATAGATAGGAACAACCAGATAGAAGTTTTTGATTTTCAGAATGTGATACTTGCGTTGAGGAGTGTGTATGTTTTATAAATGTTTTGATCAGTCACTTCAAACACATTAACACTCTAGATGATTGTCTACAAGGCTGACAGTTGGTTTAGCTAGGGAGTCCTCGATATACCCAAAGGTACGTGAGGCCCAAATCCATAGATGAAACCAACAAGATGTCACACAGTCGAGAGGAGCAGTAACCCACTTCTCCTCTTTCACTTCTCAAGGGTATAAAGTTCCTCGAGGCTTAGCCCGAGTGACAAAAATCTTGATTCCAAGAGAGGTGTCTTTCAATTCACCTCCTAATTCTTATACTCCACCAGAACATTGGAGTTGAGGTCATCCAAGGGGTGATGAAATCCCCAAGTAGGCCTCCTAAAAAGAAACAAGGTTTTGGATCCTAATCTTATGCACCCAAGATGGCCTCGAAAGACGAAAAGGGGAGAGAAGACTTGGATGACCTTGGGCTAAAAAACATGCTTTTTCTTTTACCAACTGACTCTTATGTGTGCTGATCTAGACTTTGCAAGCACTCATGTTTAAGAGACAATGTTCAATTCCAACTTCAAGCGCCAAAAAAAGTAATATGATCGAAAAATGCAAACAAGAAGAAGAGTTAGGGTCAACAAAAGAAAACTCGCACGCCTAGAGGCCCTCCATGTCAAGTATCGATTAATTTCCTTTAAAGCATTCAAGATTTGGTGTGATTTTGTTTTAAGCCCAAAGCAAAGATGTGTGAGACTTGATTTGTCAAGCGTACACCCGGAGGCCCTCCACGTCAATAGTTGTTCAATTTTAGTGCCCAAACTTGAAGTGTGATCGATTGAATCTAGAGTTTTGGTCATTTAAATTTTTTGATAAAGTTAAAGCAAACATTCAAAGACCAAGTGAGTGAGTTAGATTGTGGAACATTTAACACCTTTTTCAAGTAGACCCATCCCCATAAATGGCACTGAGATTGCAACCAATGGTTGATTTGATGGGTGATTAGAAAAGAGGTGAGTCCAAGGAACTACTCAAATTGATTTTTGCAAATTTGTATTTAACTTAACAAAGTTTCTTAAGTGTCAAAAAATCAAACTTTACCTAAATTGCATGTGGAAAAGAGACTTGTTTTGTTCAATTTTAGAAGCTCCAAATGAAGTGTTTGATATTGCAATGGTTAATTGATCCTTAGCATTCAAGATTGGATTTGTTGTTTTAATCATGCATTCAAGAAAAATTTGATTTTAATCCATGGCATTCAAGAGTGTGTTTAGCAACATGCATTCAAAGACAAGTGATTAAACATTCAAGTTTTTTCCTTTGAGCATTCAAGATTGAGATTTTGTGTGTTGTTTTAAGAACTTTGAAGTGCTTTGTTTTAACCTTAGATCATTCAAGATTGTTTTGGACTCAAAAGTGAAAATGACTCTTTGGACTTTGGTTTTCATTCAAGATTTTGTGTTCTAGTTTGCATATTTTAAGCCCAAAAATGATATTCCTAGATTGTTTTGATGCATGAAAAACCTAAGAAACATTCAAGATTTTGCAACAAGACATTTTTTTGGAACAAATAACAAAGCTTTTAGGACAATTTTTGGCAACAATTTAGGACTCTTAGTTTTCATGAGATTTTTAAAAGAACTTTAAAATATTTGCAAATGAGGTTCATTTTATCCTTGATTGATGCTTTGAGTTTGATTTAGATTTTAGTGAGCACTTAGTGTTGATTTTGAACCTTTTGAAATGGAAACTTGAAGTTCTTTTTAAATTCTAAAAAATGAAGTGTTCCTAACTTTGTATGAATGCATCTAAAACCTTGATGTTGCAAGGATGCAAATGATTGGATTGGTTTAGTTTCACTTGTTAAAAGATTTTTTTTTTTTGCGAATTTTTAATTTTTTAATGGATTTAAGTATGATTGGGGGGTTCATTTTAAGCACTAAAAAGAAGTGTGTATGATTTTTCTTCCTTAAAAAAAAAATGGCCAAGATCTCCCACAAGAAGAAGAAGAAGAAGTAGATGGAATAAGAAGAATATAGACAAGAAGAGGAAGAATAATTCCAAGTTCTTTGTCCACCTATAAGCTTGAAAAATTTGCAAACACTATGAGATATACTATGAGTTCCTTTGTCTTCTTCATGCTCATGTAGACCTAAAAAACCAATTTATACAATCCTACCAATCACAAAAACAAGCAAAATTAGCCAAAATCAGAAAATGACATACAAAACTTGACTAAAAAAGCTAATGAAGATGACCCATGCAGGGTCCCACCGGGCGTGCCAAAATGTATATGAGCAATGTTAGTATGCTAATAGAAACCAAATTTAAATAAAGCTTCTACAAACTAAACAAAATTCATAAACTTCAAGATAGACTAAGATGAACTCTCAATTGAGAATATGAGCCATTAATGGGCTCTCTCAATGAGAAGCTCTCTTGTTGAGTAGCTTTGTCTAAATAGATAGGATGTATGCTCAAGCTTTATGCTTCAAAAAGGGCTTCGAATGGAGTTGGAATTTGGGTGTGAGTGTATAGTTCTGATGTAAAATGGCTTCTTAAAATGGCATTATGACTTTACTTCATGGATTGTGTAATAATGCAAAGGGGAAGGATCCAATTTATAGGCAAGAGACTTGAGGGATTGAGGGCTAAGATGCAAGGATGGGAAAAAGCTCATGGAGGGCTCAAATTGCATGAGAGGAGAGCACATGGATTGTGCTTCCTTACAACCAATCAAGGAGTGACACATGTCACATGGTGAGAGGATTGAGGAAAGGGGAAGGATGAGTCAACAAAGGAGGCTCAAGGGATAAAATCTTCATAAAGACCTTCATAATGGCTTGTAAGAGCAATAAAAGGGCTTGAAAGAGTCATTTATGGCCTAGTGGGCTTCATAAAGTTTTATGGTTGAGATATTTTGAGGGAGATGAGAGGAATTTCGACTTGGGCTTGATTAGGAAGGTTTTAAGCTTGCTTAGGCTTGTGCAAATGATTAGAGGATGGATTAGGATGGTTTAGGATTAGCTTAGGGATAGGCAAGTGGATGACATTTAATGAAGGTGGGTGAAGGAGGAGATATTTGTTAACTTTGGCTTGGGTTAGTAAGTTTTAACCCATGTTTAGGGAATGTGACAAGGTTAGGAGGGGATTAGGATTAGGTTTAAAGACATCTTCTAGAAGAGTCTAGACTTTGGATGAGGATAAAGACTTTCTAGAATAGTCTAGAATTTCCTAGGATGAGGATGAAGACTTTCTAGAAGAGTCTAGAACTTCTTAGGATGAGGATAAATTAGATTTTTGGGAAATAAATAAAGTTTTATTTATTTCAAGGGTTTGGATTGAGGAGATATTTATTAAAACTTTTTTAATAAACATGAGGATTAATATTTAATCTTAATTAAATATTTTGAGTTGGGATTAGGGGTAGGAAATGATGGGATTAGCCTTTAATCAAAATTAAAGAAGGATTAGAAGATTTTGGAAGAGGTTAGTGGTCTTAAGAAAATTGGCCAAGTTTTGGGCAAAAAATAATTTTTTTATTTATTTTGAGTTTTTTGGTCAATTTATTAATTAAATAATTAATAAATAAGAAAATAATGTTTAAATAAGATTTAAACATTTTTGGGAGGGATTCCTTAATTAAATATTTTTAATTAAGATAAAATAATTTAATGTCATAAAAATTAATTAATTAATTAAATAATTAATTAATTAATAAATGATGATGTCATCATGAATTTTTTAGAAAATAAAAATACTTTATTTTCTAAAGGTTTTTAGGTGTCTACAATTTGAACTAGACTCAGCTCATCCTAAATGCTTGACCTTAACCCATTAAGATAATAGGCAACTTTCTCCTTATCATCTTTTGCATGGCCAGTTCTAATGAGAACTTGCTAGAACTCTTCAGTATATTCTTGAACATATTTTCTTGCTTGCTTCAACCCTTGCATTTTTTTCAATAGATCAATCTCATAATCCAAAAGAATGAATTGCCACTTTAGTTTATCTTTCATCCAATCCCATTTGGTGATTTTGTCCTTTCCCTTTCTATTTCAATCTGACTAAACTTCCTACCACCAGATCTTTGGATGTCCCTTTAGTTTTTCCTTTGCAAAATTGACCCTATTAGGATCTTCAATATCTTCATATTCAAAGTACTCCTCTAGTTTATTGATCCAATTGATCAACTCCTCTAGATTAAGATTTTCCAAAAAAGTGAGAACTTCAAACTTAGGTCTTTTGCCAGTCTTGGAGATGGCCCTAAAAAGCTTCTCGTCTTCTAGGTTTAGAACTGCCTCTTCTCCAACATTTTCTTCTACTTCGTCCTCATCCTTTCTTTCATCTCTTATAGGAAGATTTATTCCTCTTCAAATTTTTTCTTCTAATTCTTGCATTTGCCTTTGGAGGGCTTGAAAACCCTAAAGTGTAACACGTCCAACTCTTCCACCATGCTCCCTTTGTGGAGACATTCTTTCACTTCTGCTAAAACCCTAGTGCAAACTACCTCACAATAAATGATCGATCTATACACTAAGCCTAAACCATGATCTTGTTGTCAACTACCACATAGTTGACAATCTGTACACACATTGAAGAACTCTAGCTCTAATACCACTAATGAAGGTATGCTCTAATACCAATTGATGCAGGATGCTCCACTTAATACGATAAAGTCATAATAGAAACAAAGAAACAATAAAAAATGTGAGAATAAAATATGGAATTCTTATTTGTGCCACAAATGCAGAATTACATTATTCATAAGTACAATATGCTAACCCACATGGGTACCTTTAGTACAATAATTTTCAAGGTAGGTTGTGAACTATCACCTAGAGTAGTCTTAGACAATGTTCAGGCCTTTTTTAAATAGGAAGTTTTATGTCATTTTAGAAGGTTCTAGATGCTCAAACTTAATACCTAGGGCCGAAAGACTTAACAAAACATATAGAGTTGGCCAAATATATCTTTGACAATTATTTTAGAAATTAAAGGTAGCTCAACTTCAAATGGCCATAACTCATGAATCATTGGTCTGACTGGCTATTATAACCACTTTCTAGAAATGCTAGCTCAGGATCTTTAGGCTCAAAGTGGCACTAGCACCCTTTTGTTGAGTTTTTGGACCTCATCCAAGCACTCCAAGGCCTCTAATAGTTGGCCTGAAGATTTCTCTGCAAATGTTTCCAATAAAAATCTAGAATAACTTCTTTGATACTAATGCTTGAGAAATGAGATTTTTATAGTGGGCTTACAACTCTAAAATGAACCTCCCTATAGAAAATGAGAACATCCCAAGGTCGTATAATAAACTTACTAAAAATAGCAAGATCCCAAAAATAGCAACCTCCCTGTATACTAGTCCTTATTAAAATAGAAAAGACTGAAAAGAAAATATTGTTTTTGATAATGCAAGATTTCCCTTACACCCAAAATTATTTTGCATCAAAATGACACCAAACCAATTCCACATTATCCATTTGCAAGTCTAATTTCCAAATCTATAAGCCATTAATTTTTCCAATACATAAATGATTATATAAGAAGTTCTAAATGTCTTCTTCTGAAACTCTCTAGTTATTTTTTTTTAAAATTATACCTATTAAAATATATATGAATATGATCCCAAGATAATAAATACATTAAAAGTTATGTTGTCTGCATCGAGACCTATTTTATCTATAAAAAATGAGAAGTAAAACATGTAACCCTACGTAAGGCATCTAATATCTTTCACAGAACAAGTTCAACTGAAACCAAAACAATTCCATATTATCCATTGGTGAGTCTAGTTTTCAAATCATTAAGCCATCAAATATTTTGAATACATGAATCATTATATAAGCACAAATATTTTCCTACAACACCATTGAAGGAATTCAAAAATTAGATTTCACTCAAATATTCATAAAATTCACAAATCTGAAAGTAGATGACTTAAACCAATTGGAAATGAAAGATAGTTCATATATATTTCCAATTAATCAATTTAGAGTTCTTTAACATTCATATGTGCCTATAACAAATGTTGCAACATGACTATTTGCAAGGGTTCTCAAATATGAAACTAGTAACTTTCACTAATATGATCATAACTTTCTCAAAACTAAATGAAATTACTCAAAACCAAAGAAATAAGAAAGATAATTCATAAAAATAAAAATATATGTATTATATAGGCTTTCTAGGCTTTCTATGGCCATGCAAGGCCTGGAACCAAGACAAATCCTAAAAAACTAATCAAAATAGCAATAGTGGGAAACACCAAAATTGCTCCAAAATGATTCCTTCTTCTCCTTATTCTCATAAATTTATTTTTAATGTCATTAAAATTATTTTATAAGACTTTTGATAGCTGATAACTTCCCAACCAAATTTTGAACCAACTTATTACATTCTTTAACATTTTTTGTACATTTTTGCATAGTTTTAAAGTTAGAACATTTAAGAAACTTTTACATTTTAGAAAATTTGACCTCATAACTTTGTTCCAACCTTAAAAACATTTCATAATGGAATATTAATCACCATTTAAAATATTTTTACCCTTCCTTGGATTTACAGGCACTTTTTTGCCTCTTGACTAATTCATGACCTTACTAGGATAACTAGGGCAAATTGACAACTTTCACAATTTATGACAAAATGTCTTCATAGCCTTTACATCTTGACCCAAATACAACATAAATGAATCAAATGAACTTAAATATCTCATATAAGGAATCTTAACCTTCTTCTTTTCTTGTACCTTAGGTTCTCTTGCACCACCCTCTTAGAACTTACTTTTCCATTGTTAATTCTAACTAAGAAGAAAGATAAAGTTACTATGAATGCGCTAATTGAGAGAGACAACTTTATTAGAAGAATGGCTACTTTTCATGAACAAAAAAAGAAACTAGAAGATAAGTCTACTACTTTACATTTAGATCTATCTAAAGATATTGGGGGAATGAGATCTTAAGTTCAAGAGTATGAGAAGACTATACATGAAAATAAGGGCCCTATGGTTGAATAGATCCATCCATATAAATCCATTGGGGAAAAAAGTGAAGCTAATATAATAGATCTTACCACCAAATTTATTAAAAAGGGAAAGTAGAAAATAAGTGATGTTAAGACAAATGAACCAATTATTACATCCAAAAATGTCCCTACTATGTCCAATATAGATTTAGAATTGGGAACGGCTAAGGAGGAGGAGGGAGATTTAGCTAAAGAACTTGAGAAAGTAGAGAATGAAGCTCAAGTAGTAGAAATGAGGAATAAAATTCAATTTCTAAGGTCTACTTCTACTTTGAATACACACCAAGGTTAAACTTAATTAGGAACGCATTCTAGTATTGCTTGTGATCCTATGATGAGTAATGCCACTGCTTCTCAATCTGTACCATCTTCTTCCTATACCATAGTAGCCTAACAAATTAGGGGTTAGCTAGGAAAAAATGAATGTTCAAATTCATGTTGATAGAAATAGTTCTACTAGTGCTATAGGCTTCACAAAGAGACCTATTTATATGGAGAGATATAAATTAAAAAAATTCATAGGGATCTTGAGTCATCCAAATCCTTTCCCAAATGATTTGAGAGATAAGGCTACTATTGTTTTTAGGAAATAGTACTATTAGTGGTGAAGAGTACCCTCAAAAATTTAAAGATATGTTGAATGATTATGAAGCTAAGCATGAAGATGTGGTCATAAAGCTATTTGTAGATTCTTGAATCGAAGATGCTAGCAATTGGTATAAGAGATTACCTAATGACAATATTAGTTCTTGGGATGATTTTGAAAAAAAAGTTTTAAGGAATAATATGAGAATAATATTAATGCTGGTTTTATACTAAATGAATTCAATAATATAAAGAAAAATAAAAATGAATCCATCTTTGATTTTAAAGTTAGATTTCAAAAGGGAGTTTATGAGTTGTTCCAAGTAATGAGATTGGAAGAAAATATTTGTCTTACAACATACTTCAATGCTTTTGATAATAATATGGATTACATTTTGAGGGATACTGATCCTAGAAAATTAAGAGATTATTTTAGAATAGCTATAGATATTGAGAATAATAGAAGAGCTTCTAGAAAGCTAGGAAGAAGGGATGATCCAATTTTTTTAACCCTCATAGAAACAAAAAGGAAAGTGATAAATTTACTATAGCTAAGAATCCTAAAGAGAATAAGATAGATCAAATGTTGAACTTGCTAAATAATATGAATCCTCCAACTGGAAATGCTAATATAGTAAATATAGGTGATAAACCACAATTCAACAACTTTATTAGATGAAATAGGATGAATAACTATTCCTACAATATCGAATGGAAGGATGGAAAACCTATTTTTCTCTTGCAAAGAATGCTAGTGAGAAGAATACCTCTGATTCCCTCCAGAAAGACTCTATTTATATGTTAGATGATTCTCCAAGATGTTTAGTATGTCAATTTACTTATTCATTAGAATATTGTGTTGTTTCTATGTCTTTCTCCACATGTTCAAATGAAGATGCATAATGTTATACATCAATAGATTTTCTTAGATGAAGATGAAATAAATGTTGCTACTTGTAACATGGTTTCATTGAAGGATGAGATAGTCTTGAGAAGACCCACTATAGGAGAGATTGACCAGATTACTACTAATATGGTTGCACAAGTGCAAACCTATGGTATGATAGCTAAAGGTGATATTGGTAGGGTGGCTAGTATCTTAGTTAAGAAGGAAGATCCCAAATGGGAAAATGTAAATAAGCCTAAGGAGGGTTGTAACACCAAGATCAAAAATGTGATAAAGAAATGGGAACATAAGAAGGAAGAGATTTCAAAAGTCCCCAAATCTTAGAATAATGATAAGAAAAAGGGAGAGGAAAAAAAATCCCTTATAACTATTGGAAGCAATGAATGAAAGACTCATGATGCTATTGGTACCATTGAAAAAAAAAAGGAGGTGAAAGGTATGCATGTTAAAAATTTTCCCAACTCTCCTATTGATATGTTATCCACATTGTCACAAATCACTATGAAAGTTACACTATTTGAACTATTGACTATCCGAGAGCAGAAGGATAACACTATGGCATGGGTTGGGAGTGTTAAGGAAAGTATTGATCCTATTTATAATTTAGGTTAAATTCATTTTGAAAATAATGAACTAGTAGAGATGGAAGGGGTAGTATCTCAAATCCCACCCATGTACTTACATGATTCAATCAATCAATGTATAGGAAATATTGACTTGTTGTTCTTAAGTATCATTTTAAATGGGAAAACCTTGAAAATTTGTATGATAGACTTTGACTTATCAAACAGTGATGTCCTTTGAAGTCATGAAAGAATTGGGGTTGAAAGTAGATACTATTCAAGGTAGGTGTTGTGTCCTAGATCAAAGAGAGGTTGTTGTCATAGGAACCATAAATACATTACCTTATAGGTTATCTACCTATCCTAGTAAAGAGTTGATAATTTTCGTAGTTGACATTCCACCCCAGTATGGTATGCTATTATCAAGAAAATGGAGTGCAACAATGGGTGAAAACATGCAATATGATCTATCTTATGCTACTTTTCAAAGTGAAGATGACCTGGTCAAAATTAATCAAGAACCCAAGAGTATTTACATGATTGAACAAGATGTTGAAAATGAAATGACATGTTCTATATATACTAATGTAAATGCATTCAAGACAAAAGTTTTAGTGTTAAAACTAAATCCATCAAAGCCCCTATTGTAGTGGAAATTGTCTCAAAGTCAGAAAAGGGAGACTTATGGACCATGCATTTTGATGGAGCTTGTTGTAAAGATGGTTTAGGAGTAGGTATTATTTTAATCTCTCCAAATGGGTTCACTTACATGTTTTCTTTCACTTTAAATTTCTCATATGCAAACAACATTACGAAATATGAAGATTTATTTTTAGGACTAAGGTTGGCTCATAAACATGGTATTAAGTGTTTTCATGTTGTTGGTGATTCTAGGTTAATCATATCCTAAATAAGAGGATTGTATGGTTTTAAGAATAAGATATTGAAACTGTTAGAAGTTGTAATCTTTCCTTGGTGTATTTATAAACCAAGGTTAGACCTCCTTTATTTATTATTATAATATATTAGGATATAAGCCAAGGTATCCTAATATATTTCTTTTTTGTCCTTTTTCCACTACATCTTATTTTGTCATCTAGTGGAATATGTGAGGATAAATATGTATTGTAATTTCTAATTTTAGATTATTCCTCCTTAAGAGGAATCTCACACTTGGCCTCACACACTTATGAATGGTGGCATTCATAGACATGGGAGTTACATTCTAACTCCTCTCTCTCATCTCTATTTAAGAGATGACCCTCTTCTCTCATTTAACAATGAGGTTTCTTCCTCTTCTCAATTATTTTATGAGCATTGCTCTCTATATTTCTCTCTCTTCCTTCTTAGGCTTTTGATGCCTCATTCATAATATCACAAGGGGTTTTCTTTGCTTTCCCCTTTCCAAATATCTTGTCTCATGGTTTTGGAGCTTGAAGCTTTCTCTCTCCTATTTTATGGTAATATCTTTTCATGCATTTACTCACTTAGATTCTTTCCTGGTATTGTTTATTTACAGATTTCTTTTTCCATTTCTAACATGGTATCAGAGCAGTTTAATCTTTGTTTTGAGTGTTTGCATGAAGGTACGATTCGAAGGAGACTCTTGAGAGAGATTTCACTAATTTCTTTTTTAATCTTCTTAAGAATGAAGAAATTGAATTTTTTTTTGAGTTTGGCTGGTTTATCGCCAAACCCAATTAACTTCTATTTTCTCTAATTTGTGCAGGTTACTTCTTATTTTCTATTAGTTTTCATCTAACTCCTTTGGAAGGCTTGCCGCCAAAGCATTTACAGTTTGTTTTCTAAAAATTTTTGCTTAAGATATGGCTCTCTGACTATATATTGTGCATCTTATGGATTTTGTCTTCTTTCCCATGAACTACTCAACTGGATGTTGGTTTTATTTATTTGGCAGAGGTATCTTTGTACGTTTTTTATTTGCTTAATCATTACTTTTATTTCTGCATGCCTTGCATGCACTGTGTTTTGTATCATTGCTCTTGGAATCGACTTTTTGGCCTTTTTTCCTCATTGTACTCCTCCAGATCGGGTTTCTGACCTGAATCTTTATTGAAACCGTAGAGGTAGAATTCAGGGCCTATTTCCTAATCGAAACCCTCTGGATCGAGTTTCCTGTCTGAATCTTTATTTAATTTCTCCTATTTTGGTTTCTGGCCTGGATCTCTACTAAAATCCTCGAGTTCTTGGACTGATGTTTTGCTTTCTTCAGGCCTCGCTGACGACGAGGGGAATGCAAGTATCTGATGACGAGCTCAAAAAAAATGTGGATTTCAAGAATAGTAAAATATTCGCATCATTACTATTCTTCAAATCTTTATTTTAGTAACATTTTCTTGTCTTTTCATGCAAGATTCTTTTCCTATTTTTAAGCTCTTGACAGGAGCATCATTTTTTTGTATTATTACCTCTTGTCAACCTATTTTTGGTAGGTAATCTTTCATAGTCAGACAAGTGCAATATTTTAAATCTCTCTTACTCATTACAAGCCTTTATTCAAACTTTTTTTAGAGAAGTTTCTTAACTCTTTTTAGTATATTCTTATCTGCCACATCTGACCTTTATCATTAATTACTAAGTTTTTTTTAGTTATATCTTTCTTAATGTTTTATTTCAAAAAAAATCTTTTTGAATCACTTTCCATCTTGAAGGCATAGTATGAGAAAAATAGGGAGATCTTTTCTTGCCCCATGACTTTATGTTCTTATTACTTTGAGGTTATATTTTTGAACCAAGGTAAATACTATGACTTTTTATATAAATTGTGACTTTCCAAAATATTAAGTATGGAAAGGTGATTATTTTCTTTAGCCAATCTATTTTCGTATATTTATTTGAGTATATATGGGGGCCCACATATATGCCTAGATAAATATATAGTTTATGACTATAATAATTCAGAAATTAATATTTATCTTTGCAAAATACTCATGTTTACACTCAATGGAGTTTTATACCTGATATCTATTTTAGTTGATCTTCCTTAAATCATTTTACTTAAGTGGATTATGAGTAATCTTACACATTTGCCTTCATTTTGATATTTTAATGTGCCCATAATTGCACTATTATGGGTTTATTGCATCATTATATGCCCATGTTGGCACTTTATGGTTTTATACCATTGATATACATGATTTATATGATATTTGTTTTGAGTTGCATAGGGAGCCAATTTTTTCAAGGTTAACTATGTAGGTCCCCTCAGTATAACTGATACATAGTTTCCTTATCTGGCCCATGGAGTATCCCTCCATCCTATATTGGTGTGCACTCATTTTAAATGGAGTTTCCCTCCATTTGATCCTATCTGTTCCACTTTGATAGGATAATATTTTTATGGAGTTTCCCTCCATGTTGTTCCATTTTTTTTTATTCCTCCATGAAGAGGATGCTATTATTGGAGTTTTCCCTCCAAATTCAGATGATTTGATCCAATTTGAAGGCAATATGTTGTTATATCCTCATAGTCCATTCTTTTGATTATCCTAACAAAATCATGATAATTCTACTTTGATCAGCATGTCTCTCCTTTATGTTATTTTCATATATTAATGTCATAATGATCTGCATACATTATTGCTTAGATCATGAGTCATGCATGTTATGGAGGGACGCCCCCATTAGCTTGCAGTGGGATGATTCATTTAGTGGACTATTTATATCCACGTGATTGATGCAAGATTGATGCAAGTATCATTAGTTGGCCTTGTCTGTGGTCATTTGTGCATTAGTATAATATATTTTTCATGAGAACACCGATCAAAAAATTTTCATACTAATTATATTTTGATCATATACTTTAACTTGATATCAGGTTATCTCCATTGTTTTGTGGTAACATGTTTTACTCATTGTTTCTCTATGAGAGTTTTATTATCCTTATTCAAAAGGATTTTGAATTTGCATATATGATGGCATTCTACTTGTGGATATTTGTCTTGTTGTTTTTTTTTCAGGTGATCCATCAAGGAACCTTCTCAATTTTTCACATATGAAGATGTGTCTATACTTCCACTTGATCACATTCAAAGGACTCATGGATCTGCAAATGTACCATATGGCTTGAAGACAATCAAATTACTTCATATTGAAGATTAAGTTGCAGATTTTTGTAAAAAATATGGGTTTAATACCCTTTGATGTAATTACCCCAAGTTAAGATTAAAGGGGGGTGTTAGAAGTTGTAATCTTTCCTTGGTGTATTTATAAACCAAGGTTAGACCTCCTTTATTTATTATTATAATATATTAGGATATAAGCCAAGGTATCCTAATATATTTCTTTTTTTTCCTTTTTCCACTGCATCTTATTTTGTCATCTAGTGGAATATGTGAGGATAAATATGTATTGCAATTTCTAATTTTAGATTATTCCTCCTTAAGAGGAATCTCACACTTGGCCTCACACACTTATGAATGGTGGCATTCATAGACATGGGAGTTACATTCTAACTGGTCTCTCTCATCTCTATTTAAGAGATGACCCTCTTCTCTCATTTAACAATGAGGTTTCTTCCTCTTCTCAATTATTGTATGAGCATTGCTCTCTATCTCTCTCTCTCTTCCTTCTTAGGATTTTGATGCCTCATTTATAATATCACAAGGGGTTTTCTTTGCTTTCCCCTTTCCAAATATCTTGTCTCATGGTGTTGGAGCTTGAAGCTTTCTCTCTCCTATTTTATGGTAATATCTTTTCATGCATTTACTCACTTAGATTCTTTCCTGGTATTGTTTATTTACAGATTTCTTTTTCCATTTCTAACAAAAACAACATAAAGTGTTGTTTGGGACAAGATAGAGAGCTTTGATGCATTTGGGATAATATGGAGAGATAGAAGCAACAACAAGATGGGTGACTTATTGGAAAATGTTACTATAAAGCTAGACGATGTGACTTTTTTTAGTTTATCAAAAGTGGAAGTGTTGACCATACCATATATCCCTGATAATGTCCAAAATCAGCAAGTTTTTCAAGATAAGAAAGATATTATAAGGTTTCTAAATTGTGAATACCAATTTCAGAGAGAAGAGATTGATTGTGCAACACTTATGGAAATAATAGATGGAAAGGATACCATTTTGTAATGTCCCCATCTTTTTAGCATCTTAGTGGAGTTCTTAGCCTTTACATTCTCTAAAGGCTATGGAGAAATAAGGAGAAACTGATTAAATTGATTTCTTATAAAGTCATCAAATAAATTAAAATTAGAAGATGATTATATTTAATTAATTTGATTAAAAGTGACCAAAGTTAAATAAATAAATAAAATGAATATTCTAGAAGGAAGAACTTAATATTATTTTATTTCTTCTAGAAGAAGGTATATCTATTGGAGGAAAAGAATAAATAGGGAGGGAAACTTCATTTTTGAGCATCAAATTTGTTGCCATCTACTCTTTCAGATAACTTGTAGAGCCAAGGGTTTATGTAGTTTCTACATTGATTGTTGGGAACGAGCACTCCCATTAATTTTCATAACTAAGGTGGTGAAATATCTTTTGAAGGGTTGCAACTGTTGGAGAAGACAAACTAGTATTTTCATTGTGCCAAATTTGTGGCCTAGGGCCAAACTTGTGGAGTAAGGAATAAGTTGGATATTGTTACAGTAACTTTTCTAAAGTATCGCTACTACATTATCATTGCTATAGTGACACGACTATAGTAACTTACTATAGTACCATCACTATATTGACTTTCTATAGGAAAATTCATATTTTTTTGAGAAATTCTAGGTTTTTATCTAATACATTTTGCATTGTTTGAGTGTAGAAATTTAGGGCATTGATAGGTTTGTAAAATCTATTGTAATCTAATTTATATTAGAGTTTTATATCAGAATTTGTTTCCCTCATTTCTTATTGATGTAGATGCATATTTTTCTATTTGTAATAAGTGTTATACAAAAAGCAATTGCATCTTCATTGTTAGATGTTTGGTGTGTTTTTTGCAAGCATATTTATTATAGTTTGGTATTTGGAAAGTAATCAAAATTTAGATATGCAATATATCTCTTGCTTGCAAAGTTTTTGATGAAATGTCAAACAAGTAAAGTAGAGAAGGCTTTGTTTTTGACAAATTTGTAACCTATTAGGGTTATTACATTGGTATTAGAGCTAAATCCTACCATCCTGAGGGTTTAGCAATTACATGCAACCACCTATGGTTGGCTCTCATAGAATTTACACTGGTAGGCAAGCTTTGTTCAATAAGGAACAAGAATTTGATAACTAGCTTTGCACCATGGGCAATAGGAAAGAGGGTAGCCCACCAAGAGACCATAGGATTAAGGATTAGGAAAGAAGGGAATTTTTTAGAGTAATGGTTATAGGACAAGAGTAGATGGCTCAGGCTTTGTAGGCACTCACCAATATGGTTGAGCACATGAACCCATAGGATAGATGGAATTAGGAACAAGGGGATAATAGGAGTGTAGTGGGATCACCTAGAGCTCATAAAACTCTTTCCAGAATAGCACATAGGCCTACATGTCCTACCTTTTTTAGAGAGTAACTAGTATAGGAGCTAGCATAGGAACCTAAGGATGTGAGATTTGCAGATATCCTTATGACTACTAATGATGAATGAGAATTATTGGTACCATATTTATGGGAGAGAATGAGTTTTGAGAGGTTTGTGAACCAAAGAAGAGAGCACTACCATGCAATCAAACAAAATAGGAGACCTCATGGTGAGGATGATGAATTAAAGCATGCTATAGGGAAGCTTCCTTGACTACGTTTGATGGGAGTAGCAGAATGACAGTGCAAGCTTAGATTCACAAGCTTGATACCTTCTTAGCATTAAGACCTATGATAGAAGTGGAGGCAATAAAATATGCCACACAACATTTAGAGGGAGCTACACATGATTAGTGGCACCATGGGATGGTTACCCTTCAACATAACCAAGTGACTTTATATCAAGATTTCATGGATAGGTTGGTAGAGAGGTTTTATAAGAAGGATCTAAAAGTGTAATTAATGGATTTGGCATAGTTGAGACAAATGGATAGATTGGAAAATTTCACTAGCGATTTTCAAAGGCTATGCATTATGGTGCTAGATATATCATATAGGAGATTAGTTATTTTGTTCACTAAGGGATTATCTAACCCATTGAAGGGTTGGGTAAAAGCTTTTAATCCATTGAATTTGCAAGAAATGATTAAGAAGGCTAGAAGTATGGAACAAGCAGTCCCAGTATATAAATTTTAGTCAAAGGGTGCATTATCTAGAAAACACAAACCATTCTTCAAGAAACCTAAGAGGAATGAAACAATATCCAAAAATAAAGACAAATAATTTGCTCCTTTGGATAGAGAGACATTGAATGATTTAATGAAGAAAAAAATCTATTTTTATTGTAAAGGACCCTATGACATGAACCATAACTATCCCTTGAGGCTAAATGGGAAATTAAATAGGGTTATGTGTGCTTGTTATGAGGATTATAATTCTGAAAATTTAGACCAACAATCTAAAAATGAGGAATCCATTGAAGAAAAGGAAGACACATATGATATAGGTGATGACTAGACTAAGAGTAGACTTAAAGAGGCCCATCTCACTAGTGTACAACAAGAGGGATCATTCATGATAAGAGGGATATTGACTAGTTAGCGAGTTATTACTTTTCTTGATATAAGTGCTACACACAATTTTATTGATTCTAGATTGATTGAGAAGTGTGCGATATAGATAGAGAATTTTGAGGGTTTGAGAGTGAGGGTAGCTAATGAATACATCTTCAAATTTGATAGGAAGATTATAGGTCTTCCCCTAAAGATCAACAACATTGCTTTCAAAGAAAATTTTTATGTTGTTGACATGGGTGATACAGATTTAGTTGTTGGCATGACTTGGTTACATGATATAGGGGAGTTCACTCTCAATTTGAGAGATATGGAGATGGGATTTCAGTCAGAAGGGAAGACCCATATACTTAAGGCCATTCATGATAGTGAGTTTAGGATGATATCTTGTAGACACATGGAGAGCTTGTTGAGACATGACTAGGTTGAGTAGGAAGTTTGTTACACTTTAATACCATCATAGGGGGGAAAAAAATTTGAATACCATCCAAACATATATGAATTAAGAATTATGTACTACAAGACTTTCAGTGAAATACCACTAGGTAGGCCTCTAGATAGAGGTATTCAACATATTATTGAGTTAGAGGAGGGTGCTAAACCCATCATGATCACACCCTATAGGCATCCAAAGATATTGAAGGTTGAGAATGATAAAACCATCAAGGAACTACTTGTTATGGGGAAAATAAGGACAAGTAAGTTTCCTTTTTCTTCTTTTATGGTTTGGGTGAAGAAGAAGGATGGTACTCTTAGGATGTGCATAGATTACATGGTCTTGAATAAGAATACTATCAAAAATAGGTATCCCATCCCATAAATTGATGAGTTATTAGATGAGCTACATAGAGCATGTTTCTTCTCCAAAATTGATTTGAGATCATGCTATCATCAAATCTAAGTTAGAGAGAAGAATATAGAGAAGATAACATTCATCTATCATTGTGGTCATTTTGAGTTTGTAGTTATCTCATTTAGGCTAACTCATGTTCCAGCTACTTTTTAGTCCACAATGAATAGGGTCTTTTAGAATTAGTTGAGGAAATTTGTGTTAGTCTTTGATGACATCCTAGTGTATAGTAGGACATGGGATGAGCATGTGTGACACTTAGACACTATGTTCAAAATTCTAAGTAGGGAGTCTTTGTATGAAAAAAAACAAAAGTGTGATTTGGGATTATCAAAGTTATTATATCTAGGTCACATTATCAATTCTTAGGGAGTACACATGGATCTTAAAAAGGTTCATGCTATTGTTGAGTGGCCCACTCTAGTAAACCTAACATAGTTGAGAAGATTTTTTGGGTTGTGTGGGTTTTACAAGAGGTTTGTTAGTGGATATTTTAGGCATGCAACATCCTTGATAGACTTGATGAGAAATGGGACTTTCTTATGGACTCTTAAGGCACAAGAGTGCTTTGATAAATTCAAGGAGTTGATGATTTATTGTCTAGTGCTAGCATTACTAGATTTTAGCAAACTTTTTGAGATGCATTGTGATGCATCTTGCAAAGGTGTTGGAGTGGTGCTTATGCATGAGAAACACCAAATTTATTATGAAAGTAGGAAACTCAAGGAGCCTAAGAGGAGCTTCAACATTTATGATAACTAAATATTGGCCATAATGAATGCTTTGACAAAATTTAGGTAGTATTTAGTGCCTAGAAAATTTAGCATAAAAACCAACCACAATAGCCTAAAACATTTCTTGGGGTAGCGAGATCTTAATGACAGGAAATAAAAATGGTTAAGTAAATTACATGCATATGATTATGATATTACCTATTTCAAGGGGAAATAGAATATAATAGTAGATACCTTCTCATGAAGACCCCACTTGACATTGATGACTAATATATTAGAGGATTGGAGATATTTGATCCTTGCAGAGTATGCAAAGGATACATGGGCATTAGGATTCATAGATGGATTGATCTAGAATAGTGATTTCACCCATGTGAATGAGATCATCATTTACAAAGGGCACATTTATTTGGTTCTAGGGTTAGAGGTGAAGAAGATGGTGTTGAGAGTTTATCATGACTCACCTTTGATATGAAATCCAAGTTTTTACAAAACTTATTGGTAGATTCGTGAGCATTTTTCTTGGAAAGGGCTCAAAGATGAGGTGTTGCATTATGTCAAAGAGTATCCTACTTGCTAGTAGAATAAACAAGAGCACTCTTACACAACCATCTTACTTAAGCCACTTTTGATTCCTAATAGGAAGTGGAAGTGTTTATCCATGGACTTCATCAAAGGACTACCAGGAGCCCAGTGAAGAGATTGCATATATGTTATCATTGATTGACTTAAAAGGTTTTCCCACTTATTCCTAATCAACACTACATACACTACTATAAATGTGGAAGATTTATTATTTAGAGAGGTATTTAGGTTGCATGGTTTACCTTGGAGCATTGTCAGTGATAGGGATAGAAGGTTTATAAGTCACTTCTAGCAAGATTTGTTTCGATTTTGTGGGACATAGCTCACTCCAAGTACTAGAAACCACCCCTAGATAGATGGTTAGACAAAGATAGTAAACAAATGGTTGGAGGGATACCTCATGAGTTATATAATAGGAAAATAGAAGGCTTGGGTTAAGTAGATATATCTATGTGAATATTGCTATAATTCCACTTATCACATGTCTATCTAGATGTCACTATTCATGGCATTATATGGATATAAGGCACCCATTTTCATGGATTTATTGCTATTAGATAGTAGAGTGCCTAGTACTGGAGACTTATTATAGGAAAGCCAAGATATTGTGAAGGATCATAAGGATAATATCACTAAGGCAAAAAATCAATAGAAGCAGTATGTTGATTAGAAGAGGACTAAGTAGACTTTTGAGGTAGGTGATATGGTATATTAAATGCTACAACCTTACTACCAATCCACTCTTAAGAAGAGTGGTGCCAAAATACTTAAGCCACCTTATTATGGGCCTTTAGGGTGATTAGGAATGTTAGAGAGGTGGCTTATGAGTTGGATTTTCCAATAGAGAGAAAAGTCCATAATGTTATTCATGTGTCACATCTCAGAAAGGAGTTAGGACACTAGATTGTTCCTTCTATACTGCTTCCACCCTTGGATGATGAGGGGAAATTGGTTTTATACCAGAGGCTATCATTGAGTTTAAGGAGAGGAATATGAGGAGACTTACTATCAAGGAGTACTTCATGAAGTGCAAGGAGCTACCAGTAGAGGATCCCACTTGAGAGAGTGGACAAATCTGTAGCATCTAGAGTTGAGATTTCTTAGGGACAATCAATTTCAAGAGCGGTGGATTGTAATGTCCCAATATTTTTAGCATCTCAATGGAGTTCTTAGCCTTTAAATTTTTTGAAGGCTAAGTGAAGAAATAAGGAGAAATTAATTAAATTAATTTCTTATAAAGTCATTAAATAAATTAAAATTAAAAAGTGACTTTATATTTAATTAATTTAATTAAAAGTGACTAAATTTAAATAAATTAATAAAGGAATCTTCTAGAAGGAGGAATTTAATATTATTTTATTTCTTCTAGAAGGAGGTCCATCTATTGGAGGAAAAGAATAAATAGGGAGGGAAGATTCATTGTTGAGCATAAAATGTGCTTCCATCTACTCTTCTAGATAACTTGTGGAGCCAACGGTTTTTGCAGCTGCTACATTGATCGTTGGGAATGAACACTCCCATTGATTTGCATAATTGAGGTGGTGAAATATCTATCAAAGGGTTACAATTGTTGGAGAAGACAAATTAGTCTTTTTATTGTGCCAAATTTGTGGCCTAGGGCCAAATTTGTGGAGTAAGGAATAAGTTGATATTGCTATAGTAACTTTTCTATAGTATCACTGCTACAATATCATTGCTACAATATTGTTGCTACAATGATGCTACTACAATATAGCTGCTACAGTATCACTACTACAGTGCCATCACTTTCATGATTTGCTATAGGAAAATTCATATTTTTGGAGCAATTCCATATTTTTATCTACTACATTTTGCATTTTTTGAGGGTAGATATTTAGGGCATTGGAAAAGATTATAAAATCTATTGTAATCTTATTTATATTAGAGTTTTATATTAGAATTTTTTGCACTAATGTCTTCTTGATGTAGATGCATATTTTCCTATTTGTCATCAATGTGTAATGCCCCACCAAGGAATCCAAAGAATTAACCTAGAATTTCACTAAGTTTGGTAGCATTTTTTTTTTGAAAGTAAATACCACATATAACTCATGAACAATAACGAAAGCAATAGCAATATCCATCTAAAAATTAAACATAACATACATAACAGATTACATTCTTTAAAGATCCCTTAACATTGAATTACGTACATGAATCCATCTAGTACAACATCCACCAAAAATAATAATAATAAATCCAACGTTTATACATTACATTTCAAATACTCAATCATCCACTGTACATGCCACAGGGTAGAATAAGGTACACCATCCTATTCTAATCCATGATACATCAAAGTAATGATAATCACATGATATACATCATCATAGAAGACATATACATCCATCATAAAGATCCAACATAATAAACTAAGTGCACAGTTCCTCCCAACCGTTAATAACATCATTAGACCATCGTGGATCCTAGCCATCCCTCCGTGCGGAACATTCCAAATCATCGAAGAGATCATCGGTATTAACATAGTAGGAATGTCACTCCTAACATATACAACATCATATGTAGAAAGTAATATAACATAAGATAACAACATCTAACATATGCTAATCATCAATGAAAGGATACATATCCACCATCATGAAGGACGCATCATCCACGATGTCTCAATGAATCTCAAATGATAAGAGTGGAAAATACACTACCACCTGACTACGTGGTACCTAAGTGGTCCACTCCCACTGTGTTGAGGAGATAATCTCAAGTCCCAAACAGGCTAACAAAATCACATAGCACAAATCTCTATTAGTCTAGGAATCCTAAAAGTATACTAACTCAAAGGTTCCAAACACAAAATCCGACATCTAATCCCAGAGGCACAAAATGACAAGTAGGAACTTACTATGCAAGCTTATAACTCCAATTCACTTTTATATAATTTTCTATTTAAATATTTATAACTTTCATTTTAATTTTTATAACTTTTATTATTATTATTTATTTATTGCTTTATTATTATTTTATTATTATTATTAATTTTAATTTCTAATTTTCTTTTATTTAATTCTTTTTCCTCAATTAATTCTCATTTAATTAATTATAATCAAAATATCAAATATCATGAAATTTTATATTAATTTTCTCAAATAATTAATTTATTAATTAAATCTATTTATTAAGACTTAATTAAGAGAAAATTCACCATAGACCTCCAAGATAAAATATGAAAACCCATCATAGAGAAAATCACTCAAAATCAGTCTAAAGGGTTAAAAATCACGAATTATGTCATTCAACACATTCGGTGGGTAAAATATTCAGATACTTGTCCTACCTCACTAGGACAATTGGTTTAAAAGTTTGGGATTTGGACTTGAGAATTTATCTCCCTTCTCTTATCATTGAGATAGTATAATAGGGTACGCTCATCCTGGCAATTCAGGGAAGTTGATACTCAGTACTTGCAACCTGCAGAAAAACCATGCAAGTACATACAATATATAATGCTAAGCTAACTAGACAATGGCAGGAAGTGGTGCATCGTGTAGATCCCGACTAAGCAGGTGACTACGACTCCCTTAACCACATTAGAAACACGATACAATATGAAAACATGCACACCATACACATGCAAGTATGGGAAAATTATCCATAATAAAACACATGAGATAATAAACCATCTAACTAATCATCAACAATAGCTGAAAATAATATAATGATCATCATGTATGCATGAAATGTAAAGTCTAAATGATCTCATCATATAACCACTGAATCCATAACATAATGTCTAATAGTCTTAAAAAAATACCACTAATCCATCAACATAAAACTAGTCCATCAAAGTCTGATAATAATAGAAATAATATGTCTAAAAAATATGTGAACAAGGGTAGGCACTACATCCAACCCCCCTTGGGTTAGGCTTACTCCTGGAAGCCTACAAAAAAATAGGGATATAGCTCCCTCAATCTAGCTACATCCTCCCAAGTAGTTGAAGAATCATCAATAAGGTCCCATTAGACCCTTACCTACTCGATGGTTCAACCCCTGAGGGTCAACCCCCACTGCTCTAGAATATGAACCAGCTCCAAAGCCAGCTGCCCATCTGTTGAGATAATGGGTGTTACACACATTGCATAATATTGTTATTTTATTATTTTATTTTATTATGTAATGTTGTACCTAGATGGACATGCAACATGTAAAGATTCCCATGAAATATTCTTGATGAGTTGTATTGTAACATTGTAAAAATATTTTATGTAATTATTTAATATTGGGGGAAAAGAATTAAATGCCCAATATTAAATGTGGGGTCAGTGGGTTAGGTAGCACATGGTTTTAGCACATGGTTTATGTAATACCACTTAGTGGTTTTGTGGGACTTGCTACTATATAAGCAGCCACAAGGGTAGTTGTTGTAAAGGAGTGAGAGAGAGGGACAAGGAGAAGACAAAAGGCAAGAGTTGAGCGGGACAAGGCTTGACAGGTTAGCCAAGGGAGCATTTGTGAAGGTTGAAAGCATGGCATGGGATGTGTGGATTCATGCTTGTTCACATAGTTTTCTCGGTTGTGGCTATGGCCATGAAGGCTTCCATGGTTGTATGGCAATGATATTTTTATGGATGCTTTTGGAGGCTGGGTTTTTCCCTCAATGAGGGTTTCCCAGGGTATATCTTGTGTCACAATTTTGTGGGTATGTTGTCTATTCTCTTGCATGTGGATTTTAATTCCGTATTTTTTTCAGATCTATTATGGGTTATGTGGAAACAATTATATTCTTTGTTGCCAAGTTTCCTTACAAGTGGTATCAGAGCCTAGTTTTTATTATTGTAACCCTAGATTGAATCCATGGGAATGCATGAGAGGATAAAAGAAAGGGCAAGATATATGAATGATTTATTGCAGATCTGAGGGTTTTGGATTTGCTATTATGATGGGATGTTAAAAGATTTGGGCATGAGGAATTGTTGGAAATTTTTTTTTTTTCGGATGTTTCATTTAAAATGATGGTTTTGGGGGGTAGCTTGCAGAAATGACCTCCTAGGTAAAAACAGACCTCACCATTGGATCCGGGTCGACATTTTCATAAAATTTGATATATAATATGCCCTAGTTTGGCCATGTTCAGAGGAAATGAAAGATTTTTTTGGTTTCAGCCCATGATGGCCGTCAAATTTAATCCCGTCAGAATTTTCGTCACTGAAAAAAATAAAATGAAAAATCGTACTGAAAATGGTAAAAAGACTGTCTTAGTAAAACGGCCATAACTTTCTCTCAGAATATTGGATTTCAGAGTTCTTATAGGCGTTGGAAAGCTAATTCAGAGCACTACAAGATGGTGTAGGTTTGGTTCTATGATTTTGAAATTTTGTTAGGTTTTAAGAGCCCTAAAGTCAGATGTTGTTTATTTTGAGCACGGATTAGGGCATAACTTGGGCATATGGAGTCAGATTTTGGACTTCAAGTAGTCAACGAAAAGCTCTTAGAGAGCTCTACACAATAGTTCAGATTTGGTGTAAGTTTGGCATGATTTATTTGGTGATATATTTATCTGAACAGTTTATAGGTATATTTTGACTATGGTAACATTGTGAGTTGATGGCATTGGAGATTTAAGTTTTGATGTCATTGTATACTCAAGTTTGGTCTCATGATGATATGGTTATCAGTGTTTGGTTTGGATATGCATGATGACTTGTTGGGTCTACAAGTTGTGTAGTGTTGTAAGTGGTCTATACTTACAGGTTGCATTTATAGCTTGGTTATGGGTTGTCTTTGCCCATTGATCTTTCATTATTGATGCATATTCAAGTTGGTGACTTGGATTTGGATTGTCTATGCCCTAAGTCACATGATTTTATCTTCATGTAGAAGGGATGAGATGTTGTTACCAGGTATAGTCATGATGGAGGATTGTGGTTGACTATTTTATGCTGACAGATTGGACACTTTGAGAGACAGATGCTCGGTTCATGGATGTGATCATGGTGTCATGGATTTTGGCATGACGTGATTGGCTATACAGGTACATCCTTGATGTTTATTAGCTTGGATTTTTGATTCAGTTATGGTGGTATATCTTCTTGGTTGAGGATCATGGTTATTTGGTTTCTTTTGAGGAGCTCATGATGTGCACTTTGAGTTCTTTGATGGTTGATGCCTTGGTTGATTCTCATGGTTAGAAGATGGTTTTTCATGATGATGTCATGGATAGCTTGGATACACAATTTAGTGGGAGCTTGTGACAGTGATGGGGTGACAGTGCAGGATTAGTTCTTGGTTTAGTTTATATCTTCTTGGTTTGGAGAGGATGGATTTTATGATGCCATAGGTGACTTGGTACCATGGTTGAGTGGGATTTTGTTGGCATTGATATATTTATTGAGTTTTTTGCAGATGTTGGAGGTTTGTCTTAGATCCTGTTGCTGCAAAAGCATCTTTAACATTTGCATGGTGCACTTGTTATCTTTATGGTGTGTGAATATGGTTAGATCTTGAGGACTCATGGAGTTCTTGGTTATCTTCATGGTATGTGGAGATGGTTCTTCCTGGTATATGGAGATGGTTCTTCATGGTGTGTGGAGATGGTTGCATCTTGAGGACTCATAGGGTTCTTGACAAAGGTGTGGTTTATATTTTTATTTGGCATGTTATCCTTGGTATGAGGATGGTTTTATTATTATGTCATGGTATACTCTTGATACACATTTAGAGTTGTGACATGTTATGATGTGTTCATGTGGAGCATGTTATCTTTTTAGTTGAGATGGTAAGATCATGTTGTCATGTTTATGTTCTTGAGGCCATGGTTGGAACTTTGACATTGATCTTGGTTTAGTTTCTTGGTATTGAGTACACTAATCATAAGCTGGATACTTCATGATATTGCTATGTTGCATTTGGAGTTGGCATGAATTGATTGGTTACAGGTGCTCATGGATACTTAGAGACAGTGGTGATGCTGATTTCTCTTGGATTAGAGAAGTATTTGTTGAGACGGTTGATGGTTTCAGCAAGAAGTCCAAGGGGCAGTCACCTGATATGGACTTGAGAAGAGATTTCTCTTATATGAGTCTTGGTTGGAGACTTGGATATCTTGATGAGCATTCTCATTCCCCACTCTTGGTCTACTCGGCGGTTTGCTACTTGAGAGGTATAGCCCATTCTTTCTCTCAGTTGCATTATATTTATGCTTGTCTTTCATGGATATGGATCTTGAGCTATGGTACATGAGTTAGCTCTGGAGGGTTCATTTGAGAGATGGTTTTAGCATTGGTTATCTCCATGTGCATATATTGTTATGCTGGTTGAGTTTGGGAGATGGTTTTATACTGGGCATTTTCCTTGGATTAGGAATGTTTATTCCTTGGTTTAGGAATGGATTTATTGAGTTTGATCTTCTTGTGAGAGGCTTACATCCATGATGAGTTATATGGTATGGTTTGGGTGTTGTTGAGGCTTCTTGTTGGGGTTTTTATGTAGGAGATCATACTTGCACAGTTTACATCTAGAGGTGTGTGTAGAAGGACATGATACCTGTTATGATTTGCATGGTTTCTTCGGTCTTGGTTATCTTCTTGGATGTTCAGTTTTGCCTACATTGGATTTGAGATTGGTTGGAGATTTTGATCACTAGTTTGTGCTCATGTATGTCATGTGAGAGATGACATGGTTATTTCTTTCTCTTTTCTTTGTTGGTTGTGGAGAATTTGGGAGACTGTTGGAGACTTGTTATGAGAGTTATTCTTGCAGGATATTAGATTATGTATTGTGGATGTCCTTGATACTACATGGATTCACTTCTTTGAGATGTGTTGAGTGGATTGGCTATAGATTTGACATTATCCTTTGCAGTGGGAGCTTCTTGGTATATATGTGCTAGGTATTGCTCTTGAGGCTTATGATTGCAGGTTATAGATTGGATATGTCGGTGATATAAGATTCACTTGTTATGCCTTTGAGGTATGGATAGTTGGATGGGTTTGGCACTTGCTATGGGTGCTATATCAGCTATGGATATTTTGACAACTACGGATACATGTGATTACCTTTGGATCAGGTTTTTGTGCTTGGAATTTTAGTTGGTACAAGATTTTATGATCTTCTAATGCGACAGGTTGGGTGGTTTTCTCTTTGGATGGCTTCTATGTATGTCCAGTGGGAGTGGCATAATAGGAGGTGAGATCATTCATGTTTGAGATGCTGGATACTTTGATTTTGTTGCGGGTACTAGGATGGAGTACTTGGTGTATTTTGATCCATGATGGTGGATGTGCTGGGAGGGATTGTTCCCTTGTTCATTTATGTGGCTACGGATTGACCCTATGCAATGTATACAACAAGTGGGAGATTGTTGAGATAATGGGTGTTGCACACATTGCATAATATTGTTATTTTATTATTTTATTTTATTATGTAATGTTGTACCTAGATGGACGTGCAACATGTAAAGATTTCTATGGAATATTCTTGATGAGTTGTATTGTAACATTGTAAAAATATTTTATGTAATTATTTAATATTGGGGGAAAAGAATTAAATGCCCAATATTAAATGTGGAGTCAGTGGATTAGGTAGCACATAGTTTTAGCACATGGTTTATGTAATACCACTTAGTGGTTTTGTGGGACTTGCTACTATATAAGCAGCCACAAGGGTAGTTGTTGTAAAGGAGTGAGAGAGAGGGACAAGGAGAAGACAAAAGGCAAGAGTTGAGCAGGACAAGGCTTGACAGGTTAGCCAAGGGAGCATTTGTGAAGGTTGAAAGCATGGCATGGGATGTGTGATTCATGCTTGTTCACATAGTTTTCTCGGTTGTGGCTATGGCCATGAAGGCTTCCATGGTTGTATGGCAATGATATTTTTATGGATGCTTTTGGAGGCTGGGTTTTTCTCTCAATGAGGGTTTCCTAGGGTATATCTTGTGTCACAATTTTGTGGGTATGTTGTCTATTCTCTTGCATGTGGATTTTAATTTCGTGTTTATTTCAGATCTATTATGGGTTATGTGGAAACAGTTATATTTTTTGTTGCCAAGTTTCCTTACACCATCCTCTACCTACAATGTATTCCAATCAAGAACATGTACAATATCAAGAATATACTGCCAAAGCACTGAAACATGGAAAACATCATGAATGCGAGCTAGGCTGGGTGGTAGAGCAAGACGGTCAGTAATCGAGCCAATCCTCTCTAGAATATCAAATGGTCCCACAAAGTGAGGTTCTAGCTTAGAATCCTTCCCGTATCAGATGGAACTCTTTCACGATCGTACTCTCAAGAAAACCTTATCACCCATAGCAAATTTCTTATCAATCCTATGAGCATCAGCATATTTCTTCTGCCTATCCTGTGTCATAGTCAAGTGCTCACGGATATGCACTACCTGTTGCTCCATATCATGAAGCATCTCAGGACTCAATAGGATGCGATCCTCAAGGCTATCCCAACTCAATGGTGTACAACAAAGACGTCTGTATAATGCCTAAAATGGTGCCATGACAATAGAACTATGATACCCATTTTTGTAAGCAAACTCCACTAGGTAGAGATAGTCCTCCCTATGTGTCTGCCTATCCATCACATACATCTGTAACATATCCTCCAAAACTTGATTCACCCTCTCTGTCTTACCATCAGTCTCTAGATGATATGCTAAACTGAAGTTTAACTACGCTCCACGCTCATGCTGCAACAATGTCCAAAATGTGGATGTGAATATAGGATCCTTGTCAGAAATGATCTTTCTAGGAATACCATGTAATCTCACTATGTCATGCATGAAGACATTAGCTACAAAAATTGCTGTGTAGGAAGACCTGATCGGTGAGAAATGTGCCACCTTAGTCAACCAATCAATGGTGACCATGATAGCATCATGATGTCAAACTTTCATAGGTAATTTTACTATAAAATCCATAAAGATGATATCCCACTTCCAAGAAGGAATGAGATTTGGCTACAAAAGTCTAGCTAGGTGTTGATGTTCTGCCTTAACTCTCTGACACTCAAGGCACCTAGCCACAAAATCAGCAATATCTTGCTTCATCCTAGACCAAAAGAAAAAATGTCTCAAATCAGCATGCATCTTCTTGACACCTGGATGTGTTGAGTAAGGTGTATGATGGGCTTCTACTAGAATCAAAGTGTGAAGCTCATCCAAAAATGGCACATAAGTCCTCCCCAAATGTCTCAAAAGACCATCTAATTCTTGAACGTAAATTGCAAACTTACCTTCCAAAGGCCTTCTTGAATCTATCTCTCTACACACTTCTTGATACCATGAATCCGTAGGAAGTGCTTGAAGAATTTGACTCCTCAAGTCCACACTAAGAGTCATAGATGATACCACATGTCTCCTGTGACTCAAAGCATCTACCACCACATTCTCCTTACCCTAAATGTACTTAACCTCAAAATCATACTCGCATAAAAACTCCATCCATCGCCTCTGGCGAGCATTCAAATTAGGCTGAGTAAAAATGTACTGAAGACTACAATGATCGCTATGTAGCTCAAATCTGTGCCCCAAAAAGAAATCTCTCCATCTTGTCAAAGCATGAACTACTACTTCTAACTCAAGATCATGCGTAGGGTAATTTAACTCATGATCCCTGAGCTTCTGTGATTCATACGCAATCATCTGTCCATTCTGCATCAACACTGCCCCAATCCCTTCAAGAGAAGCATTTGTACACACCATGAAATCACCTTTCAGATCAGGTACGACTAAAATTGGTGCACTAGTCAAAAGCTCCTTGAGCTTCAAGAAAGCTTCCTCACATCTCTCTATCCATACGAACTTCTTTCCTTTCCTCTAAAGAGAAGTAATAGGATGTGCTATCTTAGAAAAGTTTTGGAAAAATCTATGATAATAACTGGCTAAACCCCTGAAACTATGAATCTCTAACACATTAGTCGGTGTCGACCAATCTATTATTGCCTGAATTTTTGCAAGATCCACTAAAATACCACCTAAAATAATATGCCCTAAATATTGAATCTCTGATTTGAAGAATTCACACTTAGCTACATTAGCATAAAGTTGATTGTCTCTCAAACATTGCAATACCAACCATAGGTGTTCCTCATGCTCCTTCTGAGTCTTAGAATATATCAATATGTCATCAAGAAACACAAGTACAAACCTGTCTAGATAAGATCAGAACACACCATTCATCAAACTCATGAAAATTGATGGAGCATTAGTCAATCCAAAAGGTACCACTGTGAACTCATAATGCCCATAGCAAGTTCAAAAAATGGTGTTGTGAATATTTGCTTCCTTAATGTGAAGCTGGTGGTATCTTGACTTAAGGTCAATCTTGGAGAATACTATAGCTCCATTGATCTAAACAAATAAGTCATCAATCCTAGGCAAAGGATACCTGTTCTTAATAGTCACCTTATTCAACTGTCTGTAATCGATACAAAGGTGCAAAGAACCATCTTTCTTCTTCACAAAGAGCACTAGAGCTCCCCATGGTGATACACTAGGTCGAAAGCTCCGTTTGGCTAGAAGTTCCTCTAGTTGAAGACTTAACTCACCCAACTCCTATGTAGTCATGCGATAAGGAGCTTTAGAGATAGGCTCCACTCTAGGAATTAGATCAATACTAAAATCAATGTCCCTCTTTGGAGGCATGCCTGGAATCTCACTTGGAAAGACATCTGCATACTCCTATAAAATTGGGTGATCTAAAGTCTCCCTCATGGGATCTTCCTCATCAAGATCATTTATCATAACAACAAATATCTAACATCCCTTATGCAAATTTCACTTCAATTGCATAGCAAAAATCATCCGCAGAGATATAGGCCTTGGTTTCCCAACTATCTGCACATCATTCCCTTGGTCATCTTGGCACAAAATAATCTTCTTCCTGCAATCTATACTGGCTCTATGAGATCCAAGCCAGTCCATGCCTAAAACCACATCATAGGAATCAAGGGGTATAACTCAAAGATCCACTGCCCTATCAAAGCTTCCTAAGCTAAGCCCACACTTATGAACTACAGAATCTGTGGAGACCTTAATGTCTGAGGCTAGTTCTACTTGCCAACCATAACCTTGCTTTTCCGCATCCAACTTACAATTAGAAACTATAGATGGTGAAATAAATGAATCTATAGCTCCTGAATCAAACAATACTAAAAGAGATATACCTCTAATCGCACTTGTGGTCTCAACCATTGTTCCCTAATGATCTGCTTGACGCTGATCAATTGCTGCAAAAACTCTATGAGCTCTACCTACATCACCAACTGTAGGCTCTAAAATGGTAGGTCTAGGTCCTGAAAACTAAGGTGCTCATTGTGTACACTGAGCTGCATAATGTCCAATCTATCCACATGAAAAACATTCTATATTTCTGCAAGATACATTAGATTGCTAACGACTGTTCCTACTAACAAAAGATTGGCTACTCTAAGCTGGCTGATTGGACTAATTCTGTTTATTACATTGAGCATTGCAGTTGTTCTTGGTGTTAGAACCTTTACCACCACCTTGAGCCTGAGAATTCAATCCCTTATGTTGTTGTGTCTACTAGGACCGCTACTGATACTGTTTCCCCTTAGAGAAAGAAAACTTCTTGTTACCACCTGAATTGTAGTTGCCTTTAGATCCCGATGCTGTTGGTGCTCCTACGAAACCACCTTGACCAAGGTTGATACTTTGCTCAACAAGGATAGCTTGATGTACCACATCCTTGAGGTTTTTTGGCTCAAATACCTTAACTCCCCCAATAATACAGTTATTCAACCCCCTAATAAAATGTTGTGTCAACTGAGCTGAATTCTTACTGAACCCTGAAAAAGACATGAGCTCATAAAACTTACACTAATACTCGGTCACTGACAAGGTGTACTATCTAAGATTATGAAATTCATCAGCCCTTTGCTATTTCCATTCCTTTGGTAGGAATTTTTCACAGAAACTCTCTATGAATAACTCCCATGTGACACTACTCATATTGATTCCTAGCTTCTTCTCCTCAATCATCCACCAAGTAGCCCCAAAATTCTCTAAATTAGTGATCGCAAATCTTGCCTTAACATTTTTGTCAAACTCTTGCATGGTAAAAATCCTGTCGGGGGAAATAAGCCACTGCTCAGCCACATAACTAGAACCTTGCCCATTGAAAGGCTTAACCTTGGATCTTGAAAGATCCTTCATCTAAGTGGACACAATGAATTTTTGACGATCCTTCCGAGGACTTCTAGATCTGGGTCTATGCTCTTGTTCTGTCTGGTGCACTTTGGGCTATTCTTGAATAGGATGTAGACATTCTAGAATAGCCTGCATCATCTATCTCAAACTGACCTCTTCAGACTCAGCTTGGTCCTCTTTATGGCTCTCTTCCTACTGCCTACTAAAGTGCTCTTTCCTTCTTTCTACGTGAGTTGATCCCTCATGGGCAGACTCATGGACACTGATAGCTCTGCCACGACCATGACCTCTACCTTGACCTCTACCATGACCTCTAACAGAAGACCTAGTCCTAGATACCATCCTACAACAGCACAAAGTACTATTACAATCACATGTTGCAATATACTAAGTTTAGTTCTCTGTTTAAGTTTAAGTAAAATTTCCAGTTTTGAAACTAAGTATTGAAGTATGAAAAATATACAAGTAATAGTTCAAGTTCTATTTTAGTTCGCCTAGTTTCAAGTTGAAGAGATACACTTAATAGTTCAAAGTTCTAGTTGTTCCAAAATACCCAGAGCTCCCAATGTAGAAACTTGGGCTTTGATACAATGTTATACAAAAAAAAAATTGCATCTTCATTGTTAGATGTTTGGTGTGTTCTTTACAAACATATTTATTAAAGTTTGGCATTTAGAAAGCAATTCAAATTTAGATATGCAACATATCTCTTTCTTGCAAAGTATTTGATGAAATGCTAAACAAGTGAATTAGAGAAGAATTTGTGTTTACCAAAGCTATAACCTATTTGTGTTATTACATATTTTCAGTGAAGAACTTGTTCAGTTGAAAACAAATAAGATTCCTAAGGGATTGGTTGTGTTAGAAACTATTTTTGACAACCAAGATACATCTAGAAAAAATAATAAGGAACACGATGTGAAGGATTTAGAAGAGATAAACCATGGAACTAAAGAAGCTCCTAAGAAGGTGTATGTTGGAAATAAATTATCTCCTATGATCACAAAGACTTTGATTGACCTACTAAGGAAATAAAAACAAGAATTTTTTTGGTCATGTGATGATTTAAAGGTGTTGGTGTAAATATGTATTTACTATTTATAGTTTACATAAGTCTACTTAGGTTAATGCATTATTTTATTATTTACTAGTTAGACACCTAGGAGTATGCATACTCATATGAGTTATCTTGTTGACAACATAGAGTTAGAAACTCTTTTATGCACATGGTGTCTACAATATAGGAGTTAGCATCTAATTTAAGCACATGGTGTCTACAACATCTCTATAGGAGATACACCTTCTCATATTTATCCTCTCATTGATGCACATACATTGATGCACAATGGAGGATAATCCACTTCTAGTGGATGTGTGCTTAGTTGTAATGCTTATCTCTTAGCTCATTCTAAAGACATTTTAGATGCATCTTAGAGGCCTTTATATGCAAGCACTCCTAGTGTGTATGACAACACATCACATCAATTCATTTTGATATTGTTATTCTGATCATACTTTATTGGTACATTTTGTTCTTGTGCTTGAGTTCCTTGATCTTGGGTGATTTTTCCATAAGGAAAATTCTTACATGGTATCAGAGTTAAGGGAATTTCTCTTCACATAGCCATTGGAGATCCTTTTTTTTGCTTTACGTCTCAGAGTACCTCAACTTAGATCTAGAGTATCAATAGCTATTGGAAGTGTCTAGAGCCAAAGTGGACCTCACCATTGCTTCTAAAGCATCAATTCAGTGAAATTTGACTATAAATTTGCCTACCCTAGGCCATAGTCAAATCTGAGGAATTTTTTTTTGCAAACTAGCACCCAACTTAATTTGTGAAATTGGTGTGATATCATCAGATGTATGCAATTAATTTTTAGATCTATGTTTTTCATTTACTTCTCCTTTCTGATCTTTAATTTATTTTTAGATTTGTAGTTTATTTCTAAAATTCTATGAAATTTGCTACTAGGAGATTTTTTTACAAGTGAAGATTGGAGCTTGCTGGTGCAAATTAGATATTGGCATAATATTTAGAAGGTCAAAAAAAAATCCCCAAATTGACTTTTGTTTCATCAAAATTGGACATCTAAGGTGAAATCTAGAGTCATCTAATTTTTGGAGGCATGATGATGGTGATTCAAGAAAAATAATTGCATAGGTGATTTTTAAACAATGATATTTCCCTCATACAAACTCCTTTTTTCAAGCAATTATTTTTGTTTTGGGATAGAATTTTGTGATCTAGACATTGGTGTAGGATGTTTGAGATCTTTGTTCCTAAATTTTTCTACAAATTGTAAATCCTATTTTTTCCCACTTCAAAGGCTTAGTACAGGCTCATCTAAACACATAATCAAGTTCTATTTTTTTGAAAGTGCATAATTTTTCATCTACTTTCTATATCTACAATTATATTATAGGCCTTATATTGGCAAGTGGTCATTGTAATCACACTAAGTATAAAGTGCCAAATCATACATTAGAGGGGGTTTATTAATTTTTTTTTGCATTTTGGGGGGTGCATACATTTATTGATCTCATGGAGTCTTGTCATAAATGTTAGTTTGGTTTAAGAATGAGGTTGAAAAATAGGAACTATCACAAATGAAGTGCTTTAATGATTGATCATCTAAGAGAACATAAGGAAGTGTTATCTTATATATATTCAAAGATATTTCCACCTAATACTAATTGGGGACATCTTTCTCATCTATTTTGCTTTATGTATAATAGTATGAGTAAGGAATCTTTTGTTCCTCTTAGTAAGGAAAGTTTTTCTCATGACATTTAGATGTGTCTTTGGGAAGCATATGGAGATCCACGAGTTCTTCCTTTTTTAAAGGACATTCTATCTCCAATCACTCCAGTTATGGTACCTACAACTCTAATTGAGATCCTACCTCCTAATGCTCCTATTTCTTGTACTGATCCAGTTCCAACCGAAAATGCTCTTGATTCAGTGTAGTAGGAAACATCATGTCTTCTTATTTTAGCTTCATGGGATGACTTATTTCCAGACATTGTAGTGTTATTTATGGAGTCATACATTGAAGATGTGGGAGACATCATTAATGACATCCATCTTCTCTTTGTTAAGGAGAGTTCTTCTTCACTTGTTGTGAGGGAACACTCTGACCCTCAACCACTTGATCTTTTGGACGTGATTGTGGACACTTATTTACAACATTTAGAGAAGGACTCTTTTACTTTAGAGGAGAAATATCAATCTTTGAAGATTGTATTCCAATTTCCTTAGACATCCTATTGTCTAAGGATTCTTCCTACTAGTTTGGGAGCATTCTCTACTACACCTATGACACCACTTCTTCCTACAAGGAGGAACACCATTCAACTTTCATGGTGCAACTTGTTCAATCATCAAGGAGCTTCTACCATGAGTGTGTATTTATCATTGAGGAGAGGCTACATTTCTTCTCTTCCTCAATCTTCCTATTAGGATACTTCATTATCTTTGGAGGTTGATTTAGTTTCATACATGTTACCTTATTTTCCACCTTCTTGGGTGTTCAATAGATTGGCTTGTGGCATCTACATTCATCGTGAACTTGTTGCAATATGAGAAGACTTCATAGGTAACATCCATAGAATACTACATATGGATCCCTCTTTCATCTTCCTACTATAGTGGGAAGCATATTTGAACCTATACTTGGTGTATCTTCTTCCTAAAGGGAGAAATATTGTTTATCGGCATTAAACTCTCTTTTGTCTTCAAGAAATCATCCTTATGAGATCCTTCACTAAGGGGATATTTCATGGAAGGATACTCTATTATATATACATGATGTATGTCATAATGGGGGGTCTTGATCACTCCATCCATCCATAGATCTTGTTTTTTCTCTCTTTTTGGGGAAGGTTTTTCCCATGAGGTTTTCCCCCTTTCTCCATTTTTAGAGAAATTGCATTGTCTTTTGTATGTATTTACTATTTACACTATAATTAAGTTTACTTAGGTTAATGCATTATTTTATTATTTATTAGTTAGACACCTAGGAGTATGTATACTCATATGAGTTGTCTTGTTGACAACATAGGAGTTAGCAACTCTTTTATGCACATGGTGTCTACAATATCTCTATATGAGATACACATTATCATACTTATCCTCTCATTGATGCATGAACATTCATGCACAATGGAGGATAATCCACTTTCAGTGGATGTGTGCTTAGTTGTAATGCTTATCTCCTAGCTCATTCTAGAGACATTCTAGATGCATCTAAGAGGCCTTTCCATACAAGCACTCCTAGTGTGTATGAAACCACATCACATCAATTTATTTTGATATTGTTATTTTGATCATTCTTTATTGGTCCATTCTTTGCTTGTGCTTGAGTTCCTTGATTTTGGGTGATTTTTCCCTAAGGAAAATTCTTACAAAAGGCCTATAGAGAGGATATTTTCCAACATGATATCCCATTAAAAGAAGGATATAAACCTTTTAGATAGAAAAAAAAGGCCCATAAATCTAACTTTATCATCAAGAATCTAGGAAGAGTTGGTAAAGTTGAGGGATGCAAGGATCACCAAGCCAATTAAACATTCTTCTTGGGTGTCAAATTTGGTTCCTATTAGAAATAAAAATGGTGATATAAGATTATGTGCTGATTTTAGAAATTTGAACATCTACTCAATGAAGGATAATTATGGTCCACCTAATATGGAGGCTATGTTGCAAAGAGTAACTAGGTTAGAATTGATGTCTAGATGGATTGTTTCTCTAGGTATAATCAAGTGGTTGTAAAAGAATCAGAATAGTACAAGACTACATTTATGAAACCTTGGGGAACATATTTTTACATTATAATGCCCTTTGATTTGACTAATGCTGGGGCTACTTTCTAGAGAGCCATGGATGTGGCTTTTGCAGATATCACTGACAAGTTTCTAGTGGTATAACAAGATGATTTAACAAGATATTCAAAGAATGAGAATGACCACTATGTACATGTAGAAAAGGTATTTACTAGAGCCTTAAACATGGTATTTCTTTGAACCCAAGAAAATGTACCTTTCAAGTTAATGAAGGTGAATTTTTAGGTCACTTTCTTGGAAAAGAAGGAGTCATGATAGACCTAGAGAGGGTAGTTGACAAAATCTAGAAGACTAAGAATTTGAAAGACATCCAATCTTTCTTTAGATAGATTAATTTTCTCAAGAGATTTGTAATAAATTTTTTAGAGGTAAGTAGACCCATTTCCAAAATGTTAAAGTAAGGTTATAAAATCAAGTGGGAAAATGAATTAAGTGTGGCTTTTCAAAAGATAAAGTAGGCAATAAAGGATGCTTCTATCTTAAGGGCTCTTAATTATTCCAAACCAATGCAAAACAAATTTCCTTTGCCTCATTCCACACTATTGCTACAATTTTGTTACAAAATAATGAAGATGGATTTGAACAACCTATAGCTTTTTTTACTAAGTCTTTGTAAGCTACAAAGTTGTAATATGATATTGATGAAAAGTAGGCTTATGCATTGGTTAAGGCTGTAAAGGAATTTAGATGCTATTTAATGGGAGCCACTATGATTTCTTTTGTACCTAGTGCTATAGTAAAAGATATTTTCTTGCAAAAAGAAGTCTCATGGAGAAGATGTAGATGGATCAATAGAATCCAAGAATTCAACATAGATATCTAAATTACTAAGTTGGTAAGAGGAGAAGAACTTTCTAAGATGATGACAGAGGCTAATCTTGAAGAAAACCAAATAAACCAACTCGATGATGATTATAGAATTGGACTATGTGACATCAATGTCTATGATTGGTACAAGGAAATAATATTTTACTTAATATACATGAAAGATCCACTAGGTCTAAGTGATAATCAAAAGAGAGCCCTAAAATTGCAAGCTATTAGAATGTTATTGTAAGCAAGTAGTTATGGTGGAGGATTATGGAAGTGTACTACTAAAGTGTATTGATGAAGAACATTCAATAACAATCCTGAATGAGATGCATGGTGGAGTGTGTGGAGGCCATTACATGGTTAATACAATAGCTAATATGGTGATTAATGAAGGATTTTGGTGGCCTACTCTTTTTAAGGATGCACAAGAACTTGTAAGAAAGCGTTATGCCTGTTAGAGGTTCACTAGCAACCAAAAATTCTATTCCAATTTACCATTAAGACTATTAGAGGTGAAAGTGCCATTTCAACAATGGGAAATTGACTTTATAGGTGAAATTTCAAATAAATTAGGGGGAGGATATTCTTGGATTCTATTAGCAATCGATTATTTCGAAAAATGGGTAGAAGAAATCCCTACCAAAAAATATACCAGCAAATCAGTGATGGATTTCATCTTGAAAAATATCATTGTGAGGTTTGGTTTCCCTATGAGAATAGTCATAGATAATGAAATTTATTTTAGGTCTAAGGAATATAAAGTTTTTGTGAAAAATATGGCATTAATAGATCCACTTCATCACCATACCACCCCAAGGAAATGGACAAGAAAAATCAATTTTTAAGAGTTTACTAAAGATCATTAAGAGGATCTTAGATGAAAATAAGAGGGCTTGGGATTCCAAATTACTATTGGCTTTATGGGCTGACATGGTAATATTAAAGAAGGCCTTAGGGTGCACAACATTTGACTTACTATATGGAAGACAAGCTAGATTGCCCCAAAACAATTTAAGTCAAATGTATAAGTTTTTCCAATAATATGATTAAGATACTACTCATGAAATGAGAAACAAGATGGATGAACTAGATAAAACTAGGAGAGGTGATTCTACTTGAAATACTAAGTTTTAGATCCAAGTGAAGTACTTATATGACAAGAAGATAGTAGCAAGAAAATTTAAAACAAAGGATCTAATTTTTCTCTAGAATGCAAGGATTTAAGATAAAGGAAAGCATGACAAGTTTGATCCAATATAGCTTGGTTTGTACTTGATAAAATCCATATGGAGTGAACATTGATGTCTTGAAAGAATTATTAGGTGATATTCTTGACTTTCTAGTTCATGGACAATTCTTGAAGAAGTACTTTTGTTGAAGGTACTTTTCTTTCCATGAATAGTAGATTAGCTCTATGTAAAAATTGTAAATCCTATATATATGTGTGTGTTTCTCTATTTTCTTTCTTTGTGTTTTCCTCTATGTGTGCATAGCTCTTTGAAAAAGTTGTCATTTTCCAAGTGTGTGGTCTGCTTAATTTAGAAATTCTAAATCCTTGTATGGATGCTAGCTATCCATCATCCCTATATAGAGCCACTATTGGCCTAATTTTTACCTAGATTAAAATCCTAGAAAATTGTAGTAAAAATCTAGTACTCATCCTAAATAGTTAGGCTTTAAAATTTTCATGTGCAAGGTTACCCTAGAAAAAACCTAGTTTATAGTCCATGTCCTTGCTTCAATTAGAAACCCTCCTTATATATTTAAAACATGTTTTCATGCTTTTAAAAGGACCTTAAATTTTTTTAATGTGCGATAATGTGACCAAGCTGATCGTATGGCCATTGCATGATTTGGCTCTAAACATCTTTATGGTGTGACTATGTGAACTAATAGGAATCCTCTTTGATCACTAGGTTATAGTGGTTCGTAGAAGGTCATGGTAGACATTTAATTGGAAAACTAGCTAAGAAAATAATAGTCACCTAGACACACAATTATCTCTAAAGTTAGAGTTTCAAGTTACAACCATGTGAAAAAGAAGTTGTAACTTAATCAACATTTCAAAATTTTGACACATGGTGGCATCTAAGAAGAATTGATTTGTCATAATAGTCAAGTTATGGAGCAACTCAATGACTAATTGTGCATCACACAGTTGGAGGCTTAGAGATACAATGTTCTAAGATGACCTCAACTATGAAAAACTGACATTGCATGTAACTAAATTACTTGATCACATGGTCACAAGGGCTTAAATGGTAACAAGAGATATTAGCTATGATTGGGTGACTTAGTTATAAGTGTAAAGTAATTGTTTGATCATACAATCACATAGTTAGAAGACATGATATAAATTGGAGTTGCAACCTTGTAAAGCTATTGAGGATGAGGCAAATAATAATTAGTTTCATGGTCACATAGTTAAGAGGTAAAAGGAAAATGAAATTGCAACCTCATGAATCCTATGACTTCACATTCACACATTGAAGAATTGCATTTGAATGAAGCCCTGACTTGACAAAAAGGTTGGTACCCTTTGAAAGATCTTTTGATTACACAATGGCAACATTAAGAAGAATGGTAAATACCCTAAATTGAAAATGAAAGGTGTGACCTTAGGAAATAGTTAAGATCTCTTATGAAGTTATTTGATCATGTAGTCATGTACTTAAGATCTTAAGAAGGAGAAAAGGTAGTGACATGATGACTTTTCAAATTTAAAGGGTTTTGCATGGTCATGAGCAAGAAATGTTAAAATTAAGATTGAGGTGCGATTAGGTGACACAATCAAGAAGATGTTAAGATTTATGAAGTTTCTCAGTCACATGATTAAGTGCATGGAGAAGAAAAGAAGTTGAAAAGTAGTGACAAGGATTCCAAAGTAATAATAACTAGGTCACAAGGTTTAAGAGGTTAAATGTAATGCCCCACCAAGGGATCCAAAGAATTAATCTAAAATATCACTAAGTTTTCCAATTTTTTATTTATTTTTAAACATGAAAGTAAAACCATTCATAACATTCATACATAGTAACAGAAGCATTAACATCAATTCAACTAAAAGTAAACATAACATAACATAACATAACAGATTACATTCCTTAAGGATCCCTTAACGTTGAATCACATCTAATCTTAACTATTCATCTAACATCACATCCTTATGAGAAAACAATGATACATCCAATGTTCTTAAACAATATACAAGTGTCCTTTAGTAATTACATTTTAGTTTAGCTCAATCATCCACTATACATGTTACAAGGTATGAAAGAATAAACATCCATGTAAATAAAGTACATTATCATCCAATATTAATCCATGATGCAATTAAAGTAAATGAAACCACGTATCATACATGATACATCATCATCATAAAGATATAAACACCATAATAGATAACCATAAATCACAAACATAAATGACTAAGTGCATGGATCCTCCCAACCATAAATAGCATCATTAGACCATCATGGATCCTAGCCATCCCTCTGTGCGTAACATTCCAAAGCACCGAAGAGATCATTGGCTATAAACATAGTAGGAATGTCACTCCTGAATCATCCTACTAACATGAAAAGTAAAGCATAAGATAACATCATCTAACATATGAAAATCATCAATATAAGAACATACCAATAAATACATCCATCATAAGGTATATCATCTATCATAATGCTCCAAGAACAAAATGAAGATAAATACCAACCAAGAATACTCCAGCCACGGTGTCTTGGATGGATCTCAAATGATAAGAGTGATAAAACACTACCACCCGACCACGTGGAACCTAAGTGGTCCACTCCCACCATGTTGAGGAGATAATCTCAAGTCCCATACAGGTTATCCAAATCACATAGCATAAATCTCTATAAGTCTAGGAATCCTAGAAGTATACTAACTCAAAGTTTCCATCACACAAAACTAACATCTAATTCCCAGAGGCACATAATGACATGTAGGAAACCTACTCTGCAAGTGAGAAAGTGTCATCACATTTATCACGTACAAGTTATCCTGGCAGTTAGCTAAACTCCATGGGTCCATACTGATCTCATGCGGCCACTAGTATCCTCTCATACTAATGAGGCATACTATGGAATGCAAGGTTGCAACCATGCATTCTCTCTACTCCCATCCTAGTCTATACAAGAACTCAAGGCATGCACGAGAACATCAAAACAATTATCTTTCTAGGTTCATTTAATCCCCATTTAGTGTGTAAATGTTATCACTTATTAACCAAACTTACAATGAGTTACCCTGGCAGCCACTTAGGGCCTCAGCCCCCATTGCAAGCCACTTCTCGACACTATAAGTAGATTACCTACCCTAAGCTCATGGAATCATAAATTACCCCAATCCTATACAAGTGACTAGAAAGAAAATCCAAAAGATAATCCATAAAAAGAATTATCACATATCCATGATAAAAACATCAAATATCCACAACAAGAATCATCAAATCTCCATGATAAGAATCATCAAATCTCCATAAGCATCCATAAAAAATGATGACCACAACAATTCTCTATTGGCAACTAAAGGCATCACTGATAATCATAAGTATCCATTGGTTCACAATATCCATTGCTTCTCAACAAGCAACCAAGAATATCTCAAAATCATACTGATCGAAGACTCCAAAATGGTTGAGTCAAACATGTCACAACATGACATCATCAAGAGATAAATCAATATTTTAGTCCCATCATGGTGATTGGAAAATAATCCAAGGATAACTGATCGATGACTCAAAAATGATTAGCTCAAGTGTCTCATACACATACATCTCAGCTTCACACATGAAGACTGATGAACAATAACAATCAGTGAATACAAAAATTTCATAGAGCACACGATCACATTACCATGGTTGGGTTTATAAAGATTGAGACCAAATAAGATCAACATGCCATCACATCTCATAACCCCCCAGCCTCTTGTAACAACCTAGGACTGGTCAACACTAGTCAACCCAAAACCCAAAACAAGAAGCATTAAGAATACACAATGCAAACACATGTTTTGGTTTACCAAAATCACATGGATGAGTTAAGTGTAGACATTTTCTATTTCTATTTGCAAGTATATTTCAAGTGTCTTAAGTTTCATCATTTGACCTACAAGTCAACCCATTTGTTCTCCGATAGCATTATCCTTCCATTATTAAGAATTACATTCTAAGAATAACTTAAGGATAAATATTTACTCATTAAACTGATCATTATTAACCTTTAATTAAATTGCTCTCTTTAAGATCCATATTCAAATTTATTATGTCTTCTTTTAAGGTTACTTCAACTTCCAACATAAATCAAGGATCATTATTCGTTAAAATATAAGAAAGCCAATTATCAATCTTCGAATAAGAAGATTATAACTTTATTAAAATGATCAATTAAATCAATTAATTAACATAGGTACACCATCCATGACCTTTTAACATTCTAATAGTCCTTAGTTAAATATCACTAAAACTTAAGTCTCTTGATTAAATCATCACTAACAACCATTAAATATCTAAGGTCATTATTCAAGTCATTAAAATAAGACTTATCAACTTCGATATCAGTATTTAAAAAAAAAAAAAAAAATTCCCGTTAAAAGAATTATATCAATTAAATCTCTATTACATAACATAATTATTAATTAAATCCAATTAACTCTAGTTAATTGATTTAATTAACAAATATACAACCATACCATCAACTCATGAACATCAGCTAACTATAATTTGTACGTTAAAAGTCAGCCATAATCTAATACACAAATATTCATATTCATAGATCAATAATAATAACTTGTTAATATTTAATAACAAGTTGTATTGGAAATCTTAATAATAATTTTGTAATGTCCACATTCTTCATCCTTTAACAATGTTTCCATTAATATTTCAATAATAACAAGTTATAATAGAAACCCCAATATCAATATCCTTAAATAGTTTCCCCTATTAATTCTTCTCTAAATTATTAACCAATTTAGATTGATTAGTATCAGAACTTCAATCATTAACTTTAATCCAATTAATTAATAACTATTTAGATCATTTATACTATTATTTATTAATAGTTTGTTAGACCCAACAAACATTAATAAATAATAAACTCATCAAACTATAAATACTCGATCTATAGAATCCTTCCATAAACGCATTGGTTAATATTTTACTAACTCTTAGCACAATTAAAGTGTACCAATAATCATATTATAACTCAAATCGTAGCGATGCTATAACAATGACTCCTTGACAATTTAAATCTTAATCCACTTTCATTAAAGTCTATAAAATTACCATCTCTAAATTAGATATTAAAAGTCAACTATATTATTAGCTTCAATAAATTATTTCAAGCGAGAAGACTTTATTTTGGGGCACTAATATTCCAAATTTAAACTTTTATCTTTTATTTTCAAATTTAATTATTTTATTTAATTAATTTCCCAATTAATTAAATAAAATAAATATTAAAATACCATATTAATTTTCCATTAAACCATTAATTAAATCTTTTTAATTAGGCTTAATTAATAGAAAATAAATCAAAGACTCACAAGGTAAAAATATGAAAACCCATCATCGCCAAAATACATACAAAATCAAACCAAGGGTTTATATCACGAATTACATCATCTGATGCATTCGGAGGGTACTCAACTCAGATACTTGTCCTAATTTTCCAATTAGAACAAATGGCTTAAAGGGTTGGGATTTGGACTTGAGAATTTATCTCCCCTCTCTTATCATTGAGATAATGTGACAGGTACGCTCATCCTGGCAATTTAGGGAAGTCGATACCCGGTACTTGCAACCTGCATAAAAAAACCATGCATGTACAAGCACAATATATACTAAACTAAATAGGCAATTGCAAGAAGTGGTGCATCGTGTAGATCTCAACTAGTAGGTGACTACGACTCCCTTCCTTAACTACATCAGACACACCATACATAAGAACAAACACGCACACCATACACATGCAAGTATGGGGTAAGTATCCATAAGAAAACACATGTGATAATAAACCATCTAACTAATCATCATCAATAATTGAAATCACTGAATAATAATCATCATGCATACATGAAATATAAAGTCTAAGTGATCTCATCACATAATAAACTGAATCCATAGCACAATATCTGATAATCTCAAAATAATGTTGCTAACGTTCAACATAAAACCAGCTCTAAAAGAGTTCAACAATGTTAGCAAAAATGCGAACTAGGGGCAGGCACTACATTAAACATAAAAGTAGATTTTGAAGCAACAAACAAGAAATTTGCACAGTCACAAGAAACAATATCAAATGATAAATAAACCTTGCAAAGCCAAGAATATCAAAACTATGCATAATGTTGGCATGCTTACAACATAAGGTTTTAATATGAAAGTGATTATTGAAACCTCATGATAATTAAAAAGATAGGTATTGTCTGAAAAAGTGCAAGAAAGATTTAAAAAGGTTGGCAACACAAGCACTATAAACCTAGATTGTGACACTTTTGGACATTTCAAGAATTCCCATGCATGCTAACTTAAAGATTCCATAAATATTTTTCTCTTGCTCAATTCTATTAAAGAGATAATGGAATGATTTCTAATTAAACATTCAAAGAATTCAAAGAAAAGAAGATTCAATGCAAAATTCCTTTCAGAATTTTTAGAGTTTTTAGTTGTAGAGAGAGTGTTTGAAGGAGTTGAATTCAAAAGAAATGGTGTAGGAAGAGGGAAAGATAATTGCTCAAGTCAATGTGGAAGAAAGTTTTGATGGTACTGAGCAACCTAAAACCAAATTAGCTAGCTTGTATACTAAGGAATGGGTATGTTTTCTCCCATGACAATCCCATGCATAGATAATGAACTCCCACATTTTGAAGGATACATAAAACTTTAATAGGGATGATACTATACTAGAAAAAAAGGGAATGAGTTGTTCTAGTATTTCTATAATAACACATTTGATAAGCCACCAATCTGTAACCCTTGAATCAAAAACTTGGCAAAACTAATTATGCTAGAGGTAATAGTTGATGTGGACTTGGTAAAAGCCCTGATCAAGTCCTATAATCCTACCACTCATAAATTTCATAGGAAAGACACAAGTCTAATATATAAATTGGATAGACAAATGTTGATTTAAGTTTTTGGTCTTAGAGGACCAATGACAAAGCCCATTGAGAAGGAGAAAATGAATGAAATCTTCAAGAACCAATTTTTTTTTCTCTAGTAAGGTCATGAAAAGGATATCCCCAAGGCCAAGAAGGAAAAATGAAAGCTACCAAAAAATGTAGGATATTTCGTGCCCATGGAGTGTTTCAAAAGATACTTGCAATACATTGTGTTGGAAGTTGATAAAGTGATTGGACTAGATGGCACAATGAATGCTCCTAACTATATTTACATTATGGCCCTAGACATGTAGGGCTCACACCACAATGTGTGGTATGAATTTGTGACACACATGATCAATGTGATGCATGATGGAATTATTGTTTCTTAGAGGGGAGAGATGGGAAATGTAAAGTTCCACCACTATTCAATGCTGATACACATGATCCTTTATAAGAACATAGGGCATATTACTCTTGATTTTATTGAAGGAACTAAGAATAGTGGAGAGAATTTTCTTGTGTAACTATGGACTTGATTCTAGCAGAGGTTTTACCCTTACTCTAATGTTGTTTTTTCTTACAATGATTTTGTTTTTCCTATTTCAAATATGCTTATTGATATAGCAGAGAGAGTTCTTAGGGGGAGTAGGATGCCAATAAGACCTTATGCATGACCTAATGGGGATAGAAGACTAAGACATGACTGGTCTAGATTATTATTTTTTGATAAATTTTCCTTGATAAGGATTTATGGATGTCCCCAAACCCATCATTTTCTGCCTAGGTATATTCCAAAAAGGTTGGCACAACTTGAATTCTTCTGGAAAATTACAATGAATACCTAGATCTCATGGTAAAGAAGGGTTCCTTTGTCCCTAGAAATGCAAATATTGGAGATTTTGTCATAGGGAAAGATTTCATAGAGGATATAAATGCATGTATGCGTGAATTCCTATTGACATCTTCTCATGCTAGGATATATAATCCAACTAATTTGGTCAGACATGCATCAAAATAAATGAGGAAGTCTACTCTCCCAGATAGAAAATCTTGTTGGGAAGAGGATATAATAATTAAATATTTAGAAATAAATTATTGTTAGAATAGAACCCTAATATGGAGAGAGATTATGATGGTAGAAGAGGAGATGAAGAGAGATGATCCCTCATTTAAAGTTTTCTATCATGAGGAGAGATACTTGGATAAGTACAATAAATTCCTAGATAATTTTGACAACATAATGTCCCAAGAACCTACAGAAATAAGGGACATAATAGAGCCTAAATTCTTCCAATAGGAGGATGGATTGAGATAAAGGTCGATGAATATCAACCTAAAGTTCATCATGGGCCCAAGGAGGTAGGAAAAAGAAGAAACTAATAGAAATCCCAAATAAGGCCAAGAAGAAGGAATTTTAGATATTACCAAGGGGCTCAAAATATTTTTATAACATTAGGCGTAATTTATTAATTAGGCAGGCTAGCCAAAATGAAAGAATCCCTAATAAAACTATGCTTCAAATAATAATGTTGGATGAAAGGATAGTCCAAGCTTAGGAATTTATGAAGGATGATGATTTCATAAATTTAGAAGAATTCAAATCATTCCTATTTAAGGTTAAATAGAATAAAATTAACTTGCATTTGAAGCTAGGAAATTCATTGGAGAAGACAATTGAATTAGTCTAGAAGTTGTAGGAATATGACTAAAGCAATGAGACTCTTACTATGGATAAGGCTAGGGAGATAGTGTGAAGAAGTGTAATATTTATTTTAATAGGATGGGAGCTCAACTTATCTTTCTATTAGAATATATAGTCCACTAATATAATTGAGGGGGGGGGGGGGGGTGTGTTGGATCACTTATTCAACTATTATAACATTCATAACCCTAATAATCCTTAAACATAAACCATAGAATTAAAGTCATACACAATAATACTAGATATTGACATAGTGTAGGGAAAGAGAATCCCCAAAGGAGATGTCCTATCCCCTAGAAAATAACCACACAATGGAAACACAATAACAATGAGCAATAATGCAACACAAATGCAAAATCTGATAACAAATTATAATAATTTATTCATAAAATATAACTATGCAATGTGTCGGGTTGTAAGGCCTTCCTATTTATGGCCAAATAAAAGCAAGTAATAGTTCTACAAGATCCCTCAAGATATACAAAACTAATCCTAGCTAGTCCATATTTGTAACAAAACATCAATTTGGTAGAAACCACCAAGGAAATATCAACTTGTGCTTGCAAGCCCACCAAGAAATCTCCTTGTTTTCTAACTGTATCCCTAACTCTACTCCAACTTATCCAATATCCAAGTGTAAATTCCTCACATTTAGCACTTTTTCCACACATTCACAACTTCATAATAATCCTATTGTAAATTGCCTCACCTTTGGCAGTCTGTCCATAGACTCAAGAAAACTTGCCATTTAGCTGCTCCCACACTCACTCCTCCTCCTCTAAATGAATCACTCCATCATTAATGACTAAAATAATCCACCCCTACTTATACCAAACCAAGACACAACTCATCCACAACATAAATTAAATACCCATACATAGATTAAACGCCAAAAGTTGGCCTCCAACAACAATTACATGTCCAAAAATTGATACCCAAGAAAAATTGTGATATCTCCTAGCTCTAATTGAATTATAACTCACACTTCAAAAAATAGGTATTAATTTAGGTCCTCTACAACCCCTTAAATTTTTTAAGTCTTATTCCCAAGGAAAAAGTGTACATCCATCCTGAAAGTCGCATATAGAAAACTATCATGCAAACTACCATAAATTGATACTCTAGGAGAATTTCCATATCTCCCAACTTATAATGAATTAGAAATTTTTCCTTTGATAAAAGGAATTAATCTAGGCCCTCTTCAATAACTAAATTTTTAAGCCTCTCATTCATTAAGGATAATTAGTTACGTAGCCTGCAACAAGCACCCAAAAACTAGAAAAACATAGTTCCAACAACAAGGTAAAAATAGTTCAAACCTCAACTCAATCCATCCAATCTCTATGTAATAATGAGGAAAGGTTACTCAATATATCTCCAAAACATCCCTAACTATGAAAGCATTGATCCACCAAAATCTAATCTTGATGCTCTTGCATCAAATATATTAGCTAGGGAAACCCTTGATTAGAGGAAAAACTCTAGTGGGAATGGTACCCAAAAGATGATGTACTAATATAAATGTTCCTTGTTAGAGGATGGATTAGGTTAGGAGTCTATTATAATATTTAGTACATATCAGTCTCTATTAGGAGAATTTGAATCCTTATTAGGATTTGTGGAAGATAGTTGGATCTACTACTGAAATATCTTCAAGGTTAAGATCAATGAACCCACTATCCAAATGATCTATGTATTGTTCCTTATAGAATAATAGATATGAAATGTACTTCCTTCCTTTATCTCTATCTTATCAACTATACTTTTGATTCTTCCAATATTATACCTAGATCACCAATCTCGCATCCAATAATCCTTTGAATCCCTTACATGCATTTACCAAATGCTCTGCTCCTTGTTGCACTTCACAATACGATAGATACTTGATACACTTTGCAATCAAGGAAAAAATATTTCATTTATTACATATCTTCATAATAATTCATGGTGTTAACCTTAAGGCTTTCCCAATTAAATATAATAAGCTAAAGAATAAATTATAATTACATTAATGCTATTAGCTAATAGTCTATTACAAAACTTCACACGTAAAACTTTAGGGCTTGCACACTTTCACTCTCCTTAGTCACTTGTTGATTGCACAAGTCTTCATTGCATCTTAGATGTAAGATAACAATCTAACATTAGAATTTTGTTCCTCAATGCTCTATTTTTGAACTTCCATCAAAAAATCAAACATAACTTCCATACATCTTTGACTTAGACTTCGTTCATTTAACCACATCATCATGACATCATTTGTAATAAGTCCTTAACTATGCATTAGCAAAAAATCAAACCACTATCTACACCAGTAAGATCTCTAACTACTATTCTTCCTATCTTAACATGCTATATTGATATTAATGACCAACATAGTCATGAATACAAGATTTCAATGCACTCCAATACTTAGGATGTTGAGATAATGGGTGTTGCACACATTGCATAATAATTTTTATATTGTATTATTTTTATTTTACTATGTAATTTTGCACCTAGATGGATGTGCAACATGTAAAGATTCCCATGGGATATATTTGATGAGTTGTATTATAGCATTGTGATAATATTTCATGTAATTATTTAATATTGGGAAAAAGAATTAAAATTTCAAATATTAAATGTGAGGTCAATAGGTTAGGTAGCACATGGTTTTAGCACATGGTTTATGTAATACCACTTGGTGGTTTTATGAGACTTGTTACTATATAAGCAACCATAAAGGTAGTTGTTGGTGTTAGAAGATTGAAGGAAAAAAGGAAAAGAGTCAAGTAGGACAAGGCTTGACAAGTTAGCCAAGGGAGCATTTGTGAAGGTTGGAAGGATGGCATGGGATGTATAGATTCATGCTTGTTCACATAGTTTTCTTAGTTGTGGCTATGGATTTTAAAGCTTCCATGGTTTTATTGCAATGGCATTTTTGCTAAATAATACATGATGATTAATGCTTTTGAAGGCCGGTTTTTTTTCCCTCGATGAGGGTTTCTTAGGGTATATCTTGTTTCACATTTTTGTGCAAATGTTATCTATTCTCTTGCATGTGGATTTTAATTCTATATTTATTTTGAATCTATTTTGGGTTATGTGGAAACAATTATATTCCTTATTACAAGTTATCTTACAAGTGGTATTAGAGCTATGGTTTTATTACTGTAATCTTATATCAAATCCATGGGAATGCATGAGAGGATAAAAGAAAGGGCAAAATATCTGAGGGTTTTGGTTTTACTATTATGATAGGATGTTGGTAGATTTTGGGCATGTTGAATAATTAAATGCATATTTTGGATGTTTCATTTGAATGAGGGTTTTAGGGAGGAGCTTTCAAAAATGACCTCTTGGGCAAAAACATACCTTGCCATTGGATCTAATTCAAGATTTCCATAAATTTTGATATATAATATGCCCTAATTTGGCCATGTTTAGAGGAAATGAAAGAGTTTTTTTAGTTTTAACCCATGATGGCCATCAAATTTAATCCTATAAAAAAAAATTGTCAGAAAAAAAAAATTGCATTAAAAATGGTAAAAAACTATCTTACTAAAATGACTATAAGTTTCTCTCAGGATAATATATTTTAGACTTCTTACAAGCATTGGAAAGCTAATTAAGAGCAATACAACTTGGTGTAGGTTTGGTTCTATGGTTATTAAATTTTATTAGGTTTTAAAAGCCCAAAATTAAGATGTTGTTTATTTTGATCATAAATTAGGGCATAACCTAAGAATACACAGTTAGATTTTGGACTTCGAGTAGTCAACAGAAAGCTCTTGGAGAGCTCTACACATTGGTTTAGATTTGGTGTAGGTTTGGCATGGTTTATTTGGTGATATATTAATCTAAATAGTTTATGGTATATATTGACTATGGTAACATTGTGAGTTTATGACATTGTATATTTGGAGATTTAAGATTTGATGTCATTGTATACTCAGTTCATATTTCAGATTGGTCTTATGATGATATGGTTATCAATATTTGATTTAGATATGTATGATGACTTGTTGGATCTAAAAGTTGTGTAGTGTGGTAAGCAATCTATACTTACATGATGCATTTATAGCTTGGTTATGGGTTTTCCTTGGACATTGATCTTTCATTATTAATGAATATTCATATTGGTGTCTTGGATTTGAGTTGTTTATGCCTTAAGTCACATTATTTGCTGATTTTTTATTCATGTAGAAGGAATGAGATATTGTTACTAGGTATAGTCATGGTAGAGGATTATGGTTGACTATTTTATGCTGATAAGTTGGACATATTGAGATTTAGTTGCTCGGATCATGGATGTGATCATGGTGCCATAGATTTTGGCATGAAATTATTGGATATATAGGTACATCCTTGATGTTCATTGGTTTGGATTTCTAATTTTGGTTATGGTGGTATATCTTCTTGGTTGAGGATCATGGTTATTTGGTTTCTTTTGAGGAGCTCATGATGTACACTTTGAGTTCTTTGATGGGGTTAATTCTCATGGTTAGAGGATTACTTTTCATCATGATTTCATGGATAACTTGGACACATGGTTTAGTGGGAGCTTATGATAGTGATAGGGTAATAGTGTAGGATTAGTTCCTAGTTTGGTTTGTATGTTCTTGGGTTGGAAATCTTGGTTTCACTTGATACGAACACTTTGGTTGTGTGGGTGTAGACCTAAAAGATTTTAATGTAGGAGATGGATATTATGATGCTATAAGTAACTTGGTACCATGGTTTAGTGGGAGTTGTTAGCGTTGATATAATTATTGAGTTTTGCAGATATTGGAGGCTTGTCTTAGATCCTATTGCTATAGAAGCATTTTTGACATTTACATGGTACACTTGTGATCTTCATGGTGTGTGAAGATGGTTAGATCTCGAGGAATAATGGAGTTCTTAATTATATTCATGGTGTGTGGAGATGGTTCCTCATGGTATGTGGAGATAGTTTTCTTCATGGTTTGTGAAGATGGTTGCATCTTGAGGAATCATAAGATTCTTGGTAAAGGTGTGGTTTATGCTTTTATTTGACATGTTATCCTTAGTGTGAGGATGGTTTTATTATTATGTCATGGTATTCTCTTGATATGCATTTAGAGTTGTGACATGCTATGGTATGTTCATATGGAGCATATTATATCTTTTGGTTGAGATGGTTAGATCATGTTGTCATGTTTATGTTCGTGAGGCCATGGTTGGAACTTTCATAATGATCTTGGTTTAGTTTCTTCATATTGAGTACATTTATCATAAGCTAAATGCTTCATGATATTTATATGTTGCATTTGGAGTTGGTATAGATTGATTGGTTATAGGTTCTCATGGATACATAGAGATGGTGATGGTGCTAATTTCTCTTGGATTAGAGATGTGTTTGTTGGGATGATTGATGATTTCAGCAAGAAGTCTAAGGGGTATTCACTTGATATGGACTTGAGAGGAGATTATTCTTAGATGATTCTTGGTTAGAGACTTGGATGTCTTGATGAGAATTCTCATTCCCCACTCTTGGTCTACTCAACGGTTTGCTACTTGAGAGGTATAGTCCATTGTTTTCTCTCAAGTGCATTATGTTTATGCTTGTCCTTCATGGATATGAATCTTAAGCTAAAATATGTGATCTAGTTATAGAGGGTTCATTTGAGAGATGGTTTAGCATTGGTTATCTCCATTTTCATATGTTGTTATGCTAGGTTGAGTTTGGGAGATGGTTTTATATTAGGCATATTCTTTGGTTTAGGAATGGTTTATGAGTTTGATCTTCTTGTGAGAGGCTTACATCCATGATTAGTTATATGGTATGGTTTAGGTGTTTTTGAGGCTTCTTGGTTGGGGTTTTATGGAGGAGATCATACTTTCACAATTTACATCAAGAGGTCTGTTAGAAGGACATGATATAGGTTATGATTTGCATGGTTTCTCTTTGGTCTTGGTTATCTTCTTAGATATTCAATTTTTCTTACATTAGATTTGAGATTGGTTGGAAATTGTGATCACTAGTTGTGCTCAACGTAAGAGATGGCATGGTTATTATTTTATCTCTTTCCTCTATTAGTTATGGAGAACTTGGAAAACTATTGGAGATTTATTCTTTTAGGTTATTATTGTGGATGTCCTTGAGACTACATGGATTCACTTCTTTGAGATATTGTGAGTGGATTGATTATAGATTTGAAATTATCTTTTTTAGGGAGCTTCTTGGTATATATGTGGTAGGTATTTCTCTTGAGGCTTTTGATTATAGGTTATAGATTAGATATGTTGATGATGTGAGATTCACTTGGTATACCTTTGGAGGTATGGATAGTTATATGGGTTTGACACTTATTGTGGGTGCTATTTCAACTATGGATATTTTGACAACTACAGTTATATGTGATTACCTTTGGATCAAGTTTTGTTTGTGCTTGACATTATAGTTGGTACAAGATTTTATGATCTTCTAATATGATAGGTTGGGTGGCTTTCTCATTAGATGTATTCTATGTATGTCTAGTGGTAGTGAGATAATAGGAGGTGAGATCATTCATGTTTGAGATGCTAGATACTTTGATTTTTTTGTAGGTACTAGGATGAAGCACACGGTGTACTTTGATCCATTGAGGTGGATGTGCTAGGAGAGATTCTTCCCTTGTTCATTTATGCGGCTACAGATTAACCCTATGCAATGCATACAACAAGTGGGAAATTGTTGAGATAATGGGTCTTTCACACATTGCATAATATTTTTATAGTGTATTTTTTTTTAATTATCTAATGTTTCACCTAGATGGATGTGCAACATGTAAAGATTCTAATGGGTTATACTTGATGAGTTGTATTGTAACATTATAATAATATTTCATGTAATTATTTAATATTAGAGAAAGAATTAAAATTTTCAATATTAAATGTGAGGTCAATGGGTTAGGTAGCATGTGGTTTTATCACATGGATTATGTAATACCACTTGGTATTTTTGTGGGACTTGCTACTATATAATCAACCACAAGGGTAGTTTTTGGTGTGAGAAATAGAAGGCAAAAAGGAAAAGAGTCAAGTAGGACAAGGCTTGATAAGTTAGTCAAGGGAGCATTTGTTAAGGTTAGAAACATGACATGGGATATGTGGATTCATTCTTTCTCACATAGTTTGGTTAGTTGTGGCTATGGCTTTGAAGGCTTCCATGGTTGTATTGCAATGGTGTTTTTGCTAAATAATACATAGTGATGGATTCTTTTCGAGGCTAGATTTTTCCCTCAATGAGGGTTTCCTAGGGTATATCTTGTGTCACATTTTTGTGGGTGTGCTATCTATTCTCTTGCATGTGGATTTTAATTCCATAATTATTTTAGATCTATTGTGGGTTATGTGAAATTGGTTATATTCCTTATTGCAAATTTCCTTACATAGGATACTCCCCCAATGTAGTATCATTAGTAATCATGTTAACAATGTCCCTCTTTAGCATTTATGGAAACATACATGAAAAATATCTAAGTTCCAAGGATACCAAATAGTACTCTAGTACTATTGCTCCTCATCTTTTTTAGGATATTCCTTCTAGCTCATAATACAACTCATACTACCTTCTAGTTCATATCTCCCGCATAGAGATATTCCTTCTGAACACTTACATGAATCTTTCTAATCTCCCTAAAGAGATATCTCTCCCTCATAAATACTCATGAGTTCTCCTCCCCCATTTCTTAGGAGATGTCTTTTGTGGAACTTTTCCCAAATTGACATCAATGTCAAAGGCCTCAAACAAATACAAAATATCAATTTCTATATACCAATTTTTACATATACTTCTTCAATTCTTTAATCAGCTCAAGTGTCCAAAGACACTATTCAATACCAAATGCCAAGAATCCTTATTGACTCAGCATATCTCAAATACTCCCTCATATAGGAAACATCAACATTTAGTCCAGTGTAATGTAATAGTTCTTTTTACCACTAGATGGATGCACTCTACATCATTTACTATGAAGTAGGCAAGGGCATAACACCTAGCATACCTCTCAAGTACTCAAAAGTATCTTTAGGAAAAGGCTTCATAAAGATATCTACAATAACATCTTTAGTAATCACATACTCTAATTTGATCTTTCTTTTTCCTTCCTTTTCTCTCAACACATGATACATAATAGATATATGCTTAGTCTTAGAATAGAATACATGATTGTTAGACATACTCAATGCACTTGTGTTATTACAATAAACTATAATAGGTTCTTTTAACTAAATCTTGATATCTTTCAATATTTTCTTCATCCACATAACTTGGTTACAGTTATTTGCTACAACAACATACACTTCCTTAGCTATACTCTAAGAAATAAAATCTTGTTTCTTGCTCAGCCAAGAAACCAATCTTCCTCTAAGAAATAATTCTTAACCACTGGTTCTATTTCCATCATCTAATCTACCTACCCAATCTACATCAGCATATGCACATAGAGTGAAATCACTTGATCTATCACACCAAATTCCATAATTAGATGTTCCCTTCAAATATCTAAATATTCTCTTTATTGATGTATAGTGATACTCCTTAGGATCTTCTTGAACTCTAGGTACAATCCCAAATAAATTTTCTATATTTGGTCTGGTGTGGGTCAAATATTGCAATCCTCCAATCATGGATCTATACTTCTTCTACTCAACTGTAGGTGTCTCATCTTTGTTGGAAAATTTGTAATTAGTTATCATAGGTGTACCAAAAAGTTTACAACTTTATAATCCAAACCTCTTCAATAAGTCTCTTAGATACTTATCTTGTGAAATGAAAATACCATCATTGTTCTACACAATCTACAGTCCTAGTAAAAACTTAATTTCTCCTATCATGCTCATTTCAAACTCATTCTTCATCTCATTAGAAAACTTATCACTAGCTTCATCATTACCTCCAAATATGATGTCATCAACAAATATTACTACTATTAGCAAACTATTGTCTATTTCTTTCCACTACAAATTACTATCTACTGTACCTTTAGCAAATCAAAGTTTTACCAAATGCTTGTCCAACACCACATACCAAGTTCTAGGTGCTTACTTCAGACCATATAGAGATTTCTTCAATCTGCATACCATATCATTTTCTTCTATCAAAGGAAATCCTTTGGGATGCCCAATATAAACTTTTTCTTCCAATTCTTCATTTAGCAAGGCTAATTTAACATCTATTTGATATACCTTGAACTTCTTACTTGCTGCATATTCCAAGAACATTCTTCCTGCCTCCATTCTTGCTATAGGTTCATATGTCTCTTCATAGTACATTCCTTCTTCTTGATGTAAATACTCTTTGCAAACAAGTTTGGCCTTATTTGTCACAACTTCTCCTTGCTTATTCATGTTGCAACTCAATACCCATTTGGTTCCTATCACATTCTTATCTTTAGGTCTAGGAACTAACTCCTATGTATCATTCTTCATAATTTGATCCAATTCTTCTTTCATTGCTTGAATCCAATGGACATCCTTACATGCTTCATCTGGGCTCTTAGGCTCAACTTATGAAATTAGACATAATTCCTCATTCACTTTGTTCCCCTTCATCACACCTTTGTCTTTTCTTCCAATTATCTACTCTAAAGGGTGATTCTTTGTCATATTCTTGTTATATATAGGAGTTTCTACCTCAACTCTTTATTGGAAATATGTTCAATCAATTAGATAAAGTAAGTTATAGTTGTCATTTATGGAAACATATTTGTTTTGTAGATCAATCATGCTCATCTGTAAAGGAAAATTGTCTAAGTGTCATATAGTGTTACAACAACATAATAGATTTGATGATAGCAAAATATTCATTTAGAATATTCTCTTGTGCAATTAATCAAAGATGTAGAACATCATACTAATGACATATACTAGTGTGTATGTCCAAGCGATCAACCAAGTTTGAGTTATGAAGGAATTAGTAATGCAATTATGACACAAGATAGAATAGAACATATCAACAAATGTGTTAAATGACCTTATTTATTGTTTTGAATTACAATTTCTTAATAAACTGACTCTAATGATGTTATGTGAGCTAACTAAGAAAGAATTTACCAATATGTTTTGTACAAGTAAAGAGCTTCATTTGTGAAGTTAGAAGGTGAAATATATGATAATGATGATGTGTGATTAGTGATTGAAAAGTTGATATGATCTTGTGATATACAAGTAACAAGTGAATGTGAGAATTTGATATGTGATGTGAAGCATTATTATGTGAGATATGATGTAGATTGATATGTGTGTAGTCTCTGTTGTGTAAAGAATTATCAATCAAAATATTTGTGAAGTACACCAAGTATCTCAGTATTATATGTATACTGATTTCTTGAAGAACTTATTATATAATTGCATGTTAGGGCAATGAGCTCTTCTTGCACACATTTGTACATGATTTACCAACTCCTAATAGGGCTAAGGATTCTAACAAGGCCTAGTCTCCTAATAGGGAATCAAAATGCTATACATGCTTCATAGACACCTAACAAGGTCAATATCCTTAATCAGATCCTTTATATGGTGAATTATCTTGTGGGTTCCATCTCCACTAGGTTTTTTCCTTAACTAGGGTTTCCCTAGTTTAAAGAATTGTTGGAATTTACAAATGGGAAGATTTACTTCTAATGGGAGGGGGGGTGAATAAGAAGTAACAAAATTTAACCTCTAAAACTTTTAACCAAGATCATTCACATGCACCTAACACATCTACTTAATATGAAAATAAAGACATGCATGAAAATAGATAACACAAGATTTGATCACCTAGAAACCCTCCAAAATAAGAACATAAAACTAGGGTGGGGATGACACCCACAAATTATCATTGCAGCAATATGTAATTGTTTAAGGTTACAAAGTTTGACTACTTCCAATGGTCTACCCTATGAAAGGCCTACCCTTTTAAAAGTGACTTGGTTAAAGGATTTACAAACATTCACTTGGAATGTTACCCTATTAAAAGATTTATCACCTTGTTAAAGGTTTACAACATGGTTGTTAAACCAACCTATCATCATAGGATTTTCATTCCCAATACAATGGCTAGAAAGTATTATAATGTGTTGTCTTGATGACTTACAATCTTTAAGTTTTTATTCTAGATCCTTGTTATGCTCAATTTGATCTGAACCTTCTTGATCTAATAATTATCTGTTCATATTGCTGATACTCTATTCTAAGCAACTTGATTCTATAGTACTACTCTTCCTCTAAGTCCTTACATCCTTCTAAACTTCACTAATATTCTATCATGCATTCTATACACCTCTCTTACACATGAATTATGGGGTATTGACCTCCTTATAAAGGCTTTGAAGACTTAGGGTAAGGTATGAATATATGATCAATATTTATCCATCTTTTCCTGCTCAAATCATTACATTTTTCCTATTGGTTGCATGCTTTCTCCATTTTTCTAATTGGCTTCATGCTGATTACATAGAGAATGTATAGGATTCAATCTTATCTTTTAGATCCTTTGAGATTCATCATGAGTCAGCTAAAAAATGGTTTACATATGTGTTTGTGAAGAGACAAATTCATATGATGATTCTGTGTTACTTGGCACTTACTGATTGCTGATGCTCATCACATGTAGCATATTTGTCTTGCTCAGCTCTTATAGTAACTCTATCTCACTCAGAATCTATACTTTTCTTGGCACCTATAGTGACTCAACATCTATAGTGATTTGACACTTGAGACTTGCTTTGCACCTGAAGTTTACTTGACACCTATTTAATCTCTAGGTCAACACATACTATAGCTCAGCATCTATATCATACTCAACATCAACTTAGAAATTGGTTAAGTGTGTTGACACTCAATTGTCAAAACCAATCTGAGACCAACAATCTCCCCCTTTGGCATGAGTGTCAAAAACACTTAACTAAACATTATGAATCTGATTTCTATGAGTATAATGTGCATCTTGTTCAACATATGTACAAAACTTCAAAATCTTGTTCAAAATTTTGTAGAAGACTATATACCTCAAAAACTTGTAACTCCCCCTAAGTTAATGTGCCATATCTGTATCCAAAATCTCTTATGTTGGATTTGTATCATGCTGATGTTTTTGATACTCTTTCTCATTCTGCCCTTGTCTACTCTATTTCTATGTACTCCCCCTTTCACACATCATCTTGCAGGTTTTGTATCCTTTTGGTTGTATTTCCTTATCACTCAAAGCTCAAAATTTGATTATATCCCCCTTTGGGTATCTCTCCTCCTTTGGTTTTCCTTTTTATTATCTTCCCTAATTTATTATATCTCCCTCATATCTTATTATCTCCATCTCATATATGTATTTCTCCCCCTTTTTGACACTTATGTCAAGGGGTCCTAAGAATGAATTGAATATTTAGCCAAAAAAATTTTATTTACCTCCACAATAATTTTTAGATCAATATCCCAATTGTCTAATGCAATTCTCAATGCTTTAAGTTGGATGGTTATCATTTTTGCAAGGTGTATGAGGCCTTCTAATGTAGAAAGATTAGGATCTTTCTTCAAAACATTTTCTTCATAAACCATTTATTTATGCAATACTTCCATATGTGGGGTGATTGTAGACTAGATTTGTATTGATTTGGCCTTGATGTTAGCCTCATTTTCTATGAATACATTTAATTCTTTTTGGGTGCAAAGCATTGTGGAAAAATGTTTCTCACTTTGAGCTGGATCCTTTGGAAGCTACGTGCTTGATACCTTGAGATTCCTCTCCAAGCTTAATATCCTCTAGCTAGTCTCTTGTGTGAAGTATGAAGAATCACACAATTTGGAGTACAATGAGAATACATTCTCAAGTATTGCTTTCACCTTTTCTACCTTTTTAGCTAGTTCTAGCTATGATAGTGCTATCTCACTAGATATTTTCTCATTTACCTTCATTTGATATTTTTAAAAAACTATTTCAATAATTTAACATTAGTATCTAGGTATTCATTTTGTACTTGATCCACTATGTTGGATACTTGCTCCATAATGGGCTTTGTTTCATTGGCTACTGGCAAGCTGCATGCATCAAGAAAGACGTCTTTGATTTTTATCAATGCTTGTCTCTACCTATACTCATTTTTGAGTATCTCCTTCTTCTTCTTGTTCTCTAGTGCCTCTTGCACTTCATTAATCTATGCTATGCTCATTGTTTTGTATTCATAACTTGGTATGACTATTTCCTCATCAAGTATAGGGTCTCCATAATGAAGTAGCCTTGCTACCTTGGTAGAGCTCAAGCCTAGTGCTAATATTTTCAATGGTATTGCATTAGTGCTTAGCTACTTAGTAGGAGTCCTTGTAGTAGGAAAATTTATTTACATTTTTATTGCCTCTTGTTCTCTCTCCTTACGAGTCTTCTCCTCTTCCTTGTCTTCTTCAGTTGTCTTGATTAATTATAGTGATCAGAGGAGGTGCACCTTGACTGTGTGCCATAAGATCAAAGGTATCATTCTATCTTGTCTTCTCCTTAGCTTGCTCCTTGGCCGTTGAAGTTACTATCATTGTGGAATCAACCTTAGTTGATGAATCTTATCCTAGTTACTCTTGTAATTGACCACTTGTAGTTATTAGAGTTTGTGAACGTGGTTATTGTGTATTCACCTTCTCCTTGGTTATTTTAGCTACAACCTTTTGTATTTCCTCTACACTCACCAAAACTGGATTAGTGCATAATTGTGCTTGTAGAGTAGTCTAGTGAAGGATCTTTTTGAGATCCTCTCTAGTCAATGGATTAATATTCTAATTTGAGGTGTCAGGAACATCCTTCACAATTTCAATTTCTATAGATGTAGGTGTTGCATGTAGAGGACTAGGTGGTGGCAATTGTGTGTCTTGGACACTTTGTTCCTGTTGCTACTTCTTAGCTATTGCCTCATCACCTTTATGTGTTTCCTTCTCCACTATTACCTCTTCCTTTTCATTTTCCTCTTCTTCCTCATCATTATTTCTTCCCTCAAAGGGATCTTCTTGTCCTTCCTTTACCGTTGTCAGCCCATAAATCAATTTCCACATTTGTGTGGACTTATTTACAACATCTTCAATATTATTTTGTAAAATGATGAAGGCTCTACATTTGGGTGCAAATTTGCTCCTAGTTTCTTACTAGCCTTGCTTATTTGACCTTTAGTGAGGTCAGGCATTACATGAGCCAATGTTGAATCTCTTATTTCTTTCTCCATGTTTAGGTAATAATGCCATTTATTTTCAACAATGAAGTATAGCTCCTTTAGCATAGTATTGTCTACTTCAAGTGGAGTAGTCTTGAACTTGGCCATCATAGTGTAGATTGATTCTTCCACTATGTTTTTCTCTTCTCTTGTTAGCTTATTAAAATCAATATCTTTTAGCCCTATCAAATTTGCATTATCCCTAATATTTTCTAAGTTAGATTTAGTGGTGTGTCTTGATGAGAGCCATTTATAATCCATATTCATACCATCTTTTCACCATTTCACATACCATCATATTCATTTCCATATTCTATTATATTCCATTTTATCCATATTTTTATTATCTTATGTTGCATATCATTAAATATAAATAAGTAATACTTAATAAATTTTTAGATATATTAATGAAACTTTATAATCGATTGATTTTACTAATCAATATAGTTATTTTATCCCTTGAAATACATATATTTATATATCTTGGAACATATAATACAAGATATATGGACTTATGGAAAAGAGAAAAGTCTGGTAATTAAAAATATCATAGTCTGTTTTGCATTTCAATCTATAGAAAAATGAGGACGAATTTCAAAAATCCACGATCTAGATTTTGTGTAGAATGAGGCCATTTAACTTTCCACATGGAAAAATCTTTAGAAACTAAACTGTTTGGAAGTTACATGCAGTTTTCTAAACATCATAATTTCTAAATTTACTCCAACAAATGCTCCATGTTTTTCTACAATGGCTCTAATCACGTGGAAATTGATTTATGGAAGATCTAATTTGTTGGAGAATCTATGGTAGATATGATTACAAAGATGGAAAAGAATATAACCATTCCCATCTCTATTTTTTTCTTGTTGTTACAAAAAAATTATAATGTGGCCAGCAAATGGAATTGTACATGAGTCATTCCATTGTGATACTTGTTAATAGCTAGAAAAAAAACTATTCTCTTTTCCTTCAATTGGTTTTAGTTTGTTATAAGTATGATCTTATATATATGGTCTATTGGAAACAAAGGGAGGAAAATTAATATCAAATATTTCAGACCTCTATACATAAGTTTCTTGTAGCAGTAGCTTCTGTAAACTCTATATTATTGGATGAATAAAGAAATATCATTATGATCAAAGGAGTGTAGAAGAGCATTAATTTTTCATCACCAGGCATACTAAGGAGGCAGGATCCACTTCTCAGAGTGACTGGTGATTTATTTTAGATTAGAGTGTGTTTTATTTTATGTATGTTTTGATTTGATTTCTTATATAAAATTCTTATATTAGCTTACTTGTTTTAATTCATGTTATTGTAATTAATTATTGATCAATGTATTGTTTAAGATATAAGTGTGAATTCATATTTTTATGGTTTCTTATGCAATGTAAATCACAAATTATATTTTATATTTTATAATATTTTCTTATTTTTTTAGAATAGTTTTCCTTTAGATTTAAATGTTCAATTCTTATTGTAGGAAGTGACAGTTCCTATTGCCAGTTATGTTTTGATTTATTATAGGTTTTTAGCTTAGCTCCTATCACCAAGAAGTGACAATTCCTATCACCAATTTTGTTTTGGTTTGTTGTAGGTTTTCTTTCACATGTTCTCAGTTGCATCCATCCCCACTTGGCATGCTATCTTCACCACTTGAGCATATAGCCACTATACCTTTCCCAAGTTTATGACCCTAGATTGATATTTAAATATGAGATGAACTAGCTCTTAATCCTATCATTTATCCTTAATATTTGTACCATAGTTTCACCCAACATTTTTGGTGCCATTGCTAGGAAAAGGTATTAAAGGTGTGAAATCATAGTAAGCCAACTTAGAAATAGTGTGCCTTTGGGAGTGTCTGATCAAGTGTCAACCTTGGCTAGTGTGGTACCATAGGGTTGCATTTTAGTAAAACATTTAGGTGCATTATTTTTTTTACTTTGGAAATAGGTTTTAGAAGTTATATATATTATTTAGATTATAATTTTTTATTGTGAGTAATTGATAAAGAAAGGGAAATTTGAAGAAAAATGTTTAAAATGATGCATTTTCAAAGTAGTCCAACATCAAATTTGAAAATGGGAATTTGTGGACGAATTGCATCAACCAAAGGTGATGTTTTTACATGATCACTACCTAATGAATGCAACTTAACTGATCTTGATCTTCCATTATCATAGGGATGTCCAATTATTATTTCTAAGTTTGAACAAGAGGATATAATTGATGAATTTTTAGAACAATGTGATTTTGAGAGTGAGATATTAATTGCTTGTTGTTTTATTTGTCATAGACAACATGATAAATGTATATGTACAAACAATAAAGATTACATGGTGAATGAAGTACTAGATCTTTGTGAGCCTCACCATGCTAAGGATGTAAGTGAAAATTTCTTCCTTGTAAGTGGTGAGGAATTTCAAACAACAAATCAAGGAGATCAAGGTATGGATTACTCTATTGCATTGGAAAGGCAAGATGTTTCTTCAAAACATAAGTTTCCACCTAGTATGCACAATGAATATAATCATGCATTCTCACAACAACATATATATCCATCTTATATTCTACGATCTCCATTATTCCCATCCTACTCATAGCCACCTAGTATATATCTAGTACAACCTTTTCCATTATCCTTATTCCATTTATTTCACCCACCATCCACCCCAACATATCCACCAATGGAATTCATAGTTCATAATAAAACATCACATAATAAGGTGGATCAAACTACATATAGTGCTAAGATTTCATTGATCCTTTTTCATATCCATGAAATTGATGACATGGATAAAGAATGTGATTTTGGTTTCAAAGAAGTAGAGGAACATATTTACCAACTTAAAAATCATCAATTTAGTTCTTCTTATCTACTTCTTAAATCACAAAATTTTGAAATATTTCACACACATAAGGAAACAAGCCATTATGATTTCATCATTCAAAAGGTATTTATGTGTTTTGGAATTAACCATGAACCAAAAGATGATCTATTGTATACCTTAATCATTCAAGTTTTGTGTGTGATACCAAATTATATCTTACAAGACCTACCCTTTAAAAATGTTTTAATATTAAAACATCTAGATCTTGGGAGGCCTATGATAAAAATGTGTATTCCTCACAGACTTATTGATTTAGGTCCAATTGATTAAACAAAACTTGAAGGATTTGAGTGCATTAATGACCAAATAACATGTGTTGCAAATGGATGTTCATTATTCTTCATTATTGATTATTTACATTATCCTAAAATGACTAATTACAGTATGGATGATTCATTCATTTAACAAGAACCAAGGTATTAATATCTATATATGTCTCATTCTTGGTTGTTGTATCTTAAGATGATCATTCATAAATAATAGGCACTGAATCATTTTCTTGATTCTTTGGACGGTTTCAATGCTCATGAGACATTAAGAATAAATCCATAGAAATACAAAAACTCAAAGATATTCTTACATTTGCTTGCTTAAAATTTTCTTGATGTTCTTATGACCTTGTAGAATTAAGTGAAGTTTGGGGGAAATCCCTCCAATTTTGTGGTTCTAGGCACCTCTTGTTGCTCTCCAACTTCTATTCAGTGTGGTCTTCCCAACATTGACCACCCATAGAATATGCTACCTAAGGTGGTTCTATGGACTTTGCTACCTCTTTTTTTTTTTACACTACTTTAGTTTGATGATGGTAACTCCTCGAGTTGGAGTCTCTATTATACTTTTTGGTTCCTTTCATTGGTATACTCTTTGGTGATTTTAGTTCAATGGAGATCTTTTGTGGTGTTGCAGTTTTGATACTTCTCTTCATTCCTTGTTGTTGATTCATCCATTTTGGAGGTGGTTGTTGCTTCGTTTCTCAATGTTCCAACCTTGGTCTCTCTACACTTGAATATTGATAAAACAATCAATTTTTTTCATTATTTTATATCTTAACTTTATTTATATTGCTTATTATGTTGATCATTATCCAACACCCCTCCCTATCCTCTCCTTGTTTCCCATGGACAGTCAACTTTTAAATTGGGGGGAGGAATGTCATCCTATTATCTGCCATCCATCACCCTTAATAATTCCATCACACTATCCATTATATCCATCATACAATAGCCTTTGATTTTTCTCTTATCTCTCCTGTTTTGCCCATTTAAACTCCTCTTGTGGAAATTGAGATAAATTTATCCTATAAGTAACCTTGTGAACCATGATGCTATAAAAAAAATAAAAAGAAAAAAAAATAAAAATAGAAAAGGGAAATATCTTATGCAAAATTTGAAAGAGATCCCTATTGAAGAAGAAAAAAAAAAGAAAGCTTTTCATGTGAAGAAAGGGATTTGTGTTTCTATATGAGTTATCATGGTTTAGGCCATAAATCCAAGTACTTCCATTTAAAACTAAAGACCTAAGAAGTAGAGGATGTACAATATGTTAATTTGGGGGGAATGATGAGAGCCATTTATGATGCATATTCACACATATCTTTTCACCATTCTACATACCATCATATTCATTTCCATATTCTATTCTATTCCATTTCATCCATATTTTTATTATCTTATGTTGCATATCGTTAAATATAAATAAGTAATACTTAATAAAGTTTTTAGATATATTAATGAAACTTTATAATTGATTGATTTTACTAACCAATATAGTTATTTTATACCTTGAAATATATATATTTATATATCTTGGAACATATAATACAACATACGTGGACTTATGGAAAAGAGAAACATCTACTGATTAAAAATATCATAGTCTGTTTTGCATTTCAATCTACAAAAAAATGAGGAAGAATTTCAAAAATCCACAATTTGGGTTTTGTGCAGAATGAGGCCATTTGACTTTCCACATGAAAAAATCTTCAGAAACTAAATTGTTTGGAAGTTACATGTAGTTTTCTAAACATCATAATTTCTAAATTTATGCCAACAAATGCTCCATGTTTTTCTACAATGGCTCTAATCATGTGGAAATTGATTTATGGAAGATCTAATTTTTTGGACAATGTATGATACATATGATTAAAAAAATGAACAAGAATATAACCATTCCCATCTCTATTTTTTTTCTTGTTGTTACAATAGATTTATAATGTGGCCAGCAAATGGAATTGTATGTGAGTCATTCCATTGTGATACTTGTTGATAGCTGGAAAACAAACTATTCTCTTTTCCTTCAATTGGTTTTAGTTTGTTATGTCTGTTGAAAACAAAGGGAGGTAGATTTATATCAAATATTTCAAACCTTTGTATGTGAGTTTCCGGTAGCAGTAGCTTGTGTAAACTCTATATTATTGGATGAATAATGAAATATCATTATGATAAAAGGAGTGTAGAAGAGCATTAATTTTTCATCACTAGGCATATTGAGGAGGTAGGATCCACTTTTTAGAAAGACTAGTGATTTATTTTAGATTAGAGTGTGTTTTGTTTTATACATGTTTTTATTTGATTTCTTATATAAAATTATTATATTAGTTTACTTGTTTTAATTAATGTTATTGTAATTAATTATTGATTCATGTATTGTTTAAGATATAAGTATGAATTCATATTTTTATGGTTTCTTATGTAATGTAAATCCTTGATTAAATTTTATATTTTATAATATTTTCTAACTTTTTTAGAATGGTTTTCCTTTAGATTTAAACATTCAATTCCTACTGTAGGAACTAATAATTCTTGTCACCAGTTATGTTTTGATTTATTATAGGTTTCAACTTAGCTCCTATTGCAAGGAAGTGGTGGTTCCTATCACTAGTTTTGTTTTGGTTTGTTGTAGGTTTCCTTTCACATGTTCTTAGTTGCATCCATCCCCACTTGACATGCTATCTTCATCCCTTGAGCATATACCCACTATACTTTTCACGAGTTTACAACTCTAGATTGATATTTAAAAGTGAGATGAACTGACTCTTAATCCTATCATCTATGCTTAATATTTATACCATAGTTTCCCCCAACATGTCTTACCACTCTAAATTTCTCATTATCAAATTTTTTCCTCTCCTCATCTGATTCTGGAGGTGTCACATATTTTCTTCTCTTTTAATCTGTTGGCCCTCCCTAATCTATAGCTCTCTTTTTCTTCTGTTCCTTGGCTACTTTTGTTGTTACACTTTTATCTACCTTGGTGGTAGGTTTGGCTAGGCTAGGCTTAGCTATTTTCTTCTTGCCTTTAGGCTGTGTAACTGGTTGCCTTTTTGTTTTCCTCCTTTTTGGCTCTACCTTAGGTGCTTCCTGTTTGGTACCTTCTTCTTCTTCAACATCCTCACCCATACCTTGGGTCAATTTCAATGGCTCTTACCCATGTTCCTCTTCATCATCATCTGCCTCTTCATCTTCTTCTACCTCCTCTACCTCTGCTATGCCTTCTCCAAATTTTCCCTTGAGCTTTTTCACCACTTTATCTTTTTTCTTTAATGTGGAAGTAGTTTTCAAATCCATATCCACCTTTGATCTCACAACATCATATGTGCCAAAATGTGGTGCACTCTTATCCACTTCCTCTGTTAGCAATGTTGTTATTGTTGTACATGCCTCATCAATGTTTATTTCATATCCAAGAGGTCTAAGCCATCTTACTCTTGGTATGGTTGCTTGAATGTAATTATAATCAATATCTACAAGAAAACATACATTATTTACATGCTATTTAATTAATAAAATAGGTATCCTTAGTCTCTATTTCATGGATTTCTTGAAATCTTCAAAATAACTTGTCATAAGTGTCTCAAAATTTGTCCCCATTTGTTCAATATATTCATTCACCTAGGCTATAATGGACCTATTTGTCTTCTAGCTAACTTTACCAAAAGATGGAAATTCATTTTGTATATAGAAAAATATTCAAATCAAAATTACACCAAATTTACATTGGGATTCCTTAGTTCTCCTTATAGCTCCTAAGTTCTCATTGATTTGCTACAGTTGCAATTCTACTAGGTCATAGGTATGATCCTTTTTGACAAGTTTGTAGCCAAAATCTACTACAATGCATGGTACATTATTGAGTCTGCTAGATTGGTAAAACATATGGGAAATGACTCTATCAACAAATTCAACAAGAGGATCTTGAATGGTATCTATGGTCATTCCTCTCTTGTTCCATTAGGCTCCTGTATTCTTTTCAATGGCCTCTTTGGAGTCACTCCTTAGGGTTTTGGTCTGATCTAGGGTTGATACCCTATTTCCTTGTAAAAAATCTTCTTTGATATTTTGACTAGGCCATCTTCTAACCATAAAATTCCATCATGAATCCTAATCAAAACAATTCTAATCCATTCAGTTTTGAAAATAGTCAGGAATTCTAGGGCACGAGTTAAACCCTTCCTCTCAATGATTTGATATTCTTCTCTCAAAATTCCATTCTTACATAGTCTATCATATGTTTCCCTAATCTCCATATTTCCAATGGCTCCTATCTTGTAGTTATAACATCTCCTAACATCTCATATCATTACTACCTTAGGAGGAATTATAGATAGGGCTTTGGCTGGGTCATTTATGTATGCAACTTTAGGGGTAGGTTTAAAATCTGGTTGCTTAACTTCATTTCACACTAATTGAACTTAGAACGGTTCTTTCTCCTAAGGTTTCCTAGAACTGGAGGTCATTTCTTCTATCTATGGTTTAAACATGAAGAAATTTGAAACTGCATAGCTTGGCACTAGTATAAATACCTTGGAATTGAAGAAATTGTCTAGAGTCTACATAGAATCTACTCAAATTCTTGGAATACTGCTAGGAAATCATTTAGCTCTCTTCTTCATCTTTGCTCTTTGTTTGTGATGAGGAAAAATGTTTCAAAATGCAAAAATATACCCTAATTTCATAGCATTTAATGCTTAGTTCATTTACAACTATCCTATTGGAATGTCTTAATTGGAAGAGATCTTCTAAGGGGGGGCGGGGGGGGGGGGGGGGGGGGGGGGGTGGTGGTGAATTAGAAGTACTGGCCTTTAATCAATTTTAAACCCTTAATAACATATAACTGAAATTAATATGTATGTATATAAACATTAAACAATCATGAGAAACAAACATGCATCACCACATAACACTTGATATTTTGGTGACCCAAAAACCCTCCAAGAATAAGAAGGTAAAACTAAGGTGGGGATGATACCCATGAAATTACTGCAACAATTGATTTCAACCACTTATGATGGTTTGCCCTATTAAAGGCTACAACACAGTATTAATATGTGACACTATTAAAGGATTTCTACACCCTATTAGGAGTGTGCCTTGTTAGAGGACTTAAGAACATTCAACTTAGAATGCCACCCTATTAAAGGATTTACATAAGGTTGTTAAACCTACCTAACTCAATAGGATTTCAAAATTTCTAATAAAATTGTGAGAGAGTATTAGAATAATACACCTAAACTAATGCAATCTCTAATGCTGATCTCAGGCTCTTGATCTACTCATCTATCTCTGATCTCTGCTAGATCTGATCTACTGATTGTGTTCCTTGTTCTATTATGATCAACTAAATGTGTAAATGTTGTCCTTTTCACTAAATCTTTGACACCAATGCTCGGCAATGACCTTAATAGGCTCTATTTTTTTATTCTTTTCTCCTCTCCAACTACTTGTTCAATGGCGTTAGGACTCCCTTATAAAGATTTGTGGATTGTTATGCATCCTTGGATAAAATGTTCCCCCTCAAACCCTTGAAATTCACCCATTGGCTACATGCAATTCCAATTTTTTGATTGGCTGTATGAGGATTGCATAGGTGGATGGGAGGATTTGATCTTATCTCCTTATCTTGTCATGAGTCATGCATAATCATTTTACATCTTGGTTTGTATTGGCACAAACTCTTATTGTAATCCTACATTTCTCAGCACATGAAGTAATACTGATGCTTGGCACCATCTATTCTAGATTTCTTGACATCCACTGTGTTTCTTGCATTACTTGGCTCCTATTAACTTCCCAATGCTTGGTACACACTATCTTTTGATCTACTTGACACATGTATAGCTTAGCATATACTATAATGTGTTCTGCTCGGCATGACCTGTAGTTTGCTCGACACTATCTGTAACTCAGCACATAAAAAAATTCTAGCTTGGCTTCCATTGTGTACTCGGCATGTATAGTTAAAATGGTTAAGTTTGTTGACACTCATTTTTCAATATTATTTATTTAATCAACAATCTCCCCCTTTGACATGAGTGTTGAAAACACTTAACTAATCATTCCTGATCTAAACCTTATGTGTACATTCTTCACTTTCAAAATTTCAAAAAGATATTTTGAACAACAATATACCTTATGACTCTGCCTGAGTTAATTATCCCTTGTCATGTCATTAATTCTGATGTCTTGTGCCATTATGCCTAATATTCTCTATTTATGATCATGCTATCTTCTTATCTTCTCCTTTAATATATCTCTCCCCTTATAATAGTATCTGCCCCTTAGAATATTAATATTATCTCTCCCTTTTTGACACTGATATCAAAGGGTCCTAAATGGTAATGCCATGCTTGGCCAAAAAAATGTCTTATTTACCTCAAGGAGTATTTTGAGAGCTATATCCCAATTATTCAATGCAATATCCAATGACTTGTTTTGGATTGCAAGCTCTGCTGCTAGATCAACAAGTCCTTTATGAGTAGAAATATTTGGATCTTTCTTTAGGACTATTTCTGCATACATTTTCTGCTTATGTAATATCTCCAAGTGAGGAGTGATAGAGGCTTGTATTTGCATCAACTTTTCTTTAATAGTGGCCTCTTCTGCTGATAATGTAGCTAATTCCCTTTGAGTGTGAAGTGTTTGAGAAAATTTCTTTTCACTCTGTGCAAGATTTGAGGGTAGTTGCATGCTGGAGAGCTTAAGTTTTCTCTCAAGGTTCAAAACTTTTGGATTTATTTCTTGTGTGAACTTGGAAAAATCACACAATTTTCTATAAAGGGAAAAGATATTCCCTAATACAATCTTTACATTATCTAGTTTCTTAGCTAGGTCAGCCTATCCCAAAATTATGTTATTAGCTATCTTCTAGTTGAACTTGCCTTCAAACTTCTTTTCTGACCATTCCATGAGTTTTACATTTGTATCATGGTCTTCATTATTCACTTGGTCAACTATATCAAATAGTTACTCAAGGATTGGCCTACTTGAATCTAAAGGTTGTAGGATGAAGGCATCCGTGAATATATCTTTGATCTCATTCATTGCCTACTTGTATTTGTGTTCTTTCCTCATTGCCTCTTGCCTCCTTCTCTTATCCAATGCACTTTGTATCTCATTCATCTTTTCTTCAGTTAAAGTGCTTGAATCACAATAGGGTATTTAATTTCTTTGTTAAGCTTAGGAATGCCATAATGAATGGTCCTGGCTACCCTAGTAGAACTTGAGCTTGGTGTACTAAAATGTAAGGTCATCATTTTAGTACTCAGCTTCTAAATGGGTTTGGTAGGAGTACCTATTTTTGGCAATTCAACCAAAGTTTGTATTGCTGATTCCTCCTTGTCCTATGTTTCTTTCCTATCTTCTTCTTTTATCACTGCTACTTGAGATGTACTTTCTATTTGTACTGTTATACTTGTGTCTTCCTTTATTTCTACACTTGGCTCTTGATGAGCTTGTATGGCTATTCTTGGTGGTGATGGAGGTGGTAGAAATGAAAGTCTAGTGGTTTGAGTGATTTGAGGTGGTTCTTGTGGTGATAACTTGGCTTCTTTGAGTTTATCTACTAACTTTTGAAGATCATCTACACTGACCAATATGGGACTTGTACACAATTGTGCTTGAAGAGTTGTTTGGTCAAGGATCTTAGTGAGATGCTCTACAGTTAATGGATTGATGTTTTGACATGAGGTGTCAACAACATCCTTAATCTTTATGATTTCTATAGGTATGGTATTAGAGTGAGGAGGACTAGGAGGTGGAAGTTGTGTGTCTTGCACACTTTGTTGCTCATCAGTATCCTTGTCTTCATCTTTTCCTTCCTCCTCTCTTTCTTCCTTGCTTTCCTCTTCTTCAACCTTTTTCTCTACTTCTGTCTGCTCTTCTCTCCTCTTCTTTCTTTCCTCTGGTTTAGCAGTAGCTTCTTCTTTGTATTCCTCTTCAAGGACATCTTCAGTTTTCTTATACAAGTTCTTCCACACTCTTGTGGTTCTCTATACAACTTCTTCAATTTTGTTTTCGAGAATGGAAAATGCCCTATACTTAGGTGTAAACCTAGTGTTGTGCCTTTTGACTACTTGAATTACTATTTCCTTTGTCAAATAAAGCAGTATGCTTGCTAGGGTTGATTCCCTCATCTCCTTCTCCATCATTAGATAGAAATGCCATTTGTTTTTCTACAATTTTAGACAATTCCTTTGGAAATTGTCCATCTAGTTCAAGAGGTGTGTACTTGAACTATGCCATTAATGCATAGACTGATTCTTCTATGCTATTCTATTCCTCTTTATTGAACTTATTGAAATCAATCTTTTTCACGTTACTTAAGTCTCCATTCCTAATCTTTTCACATAATATATCAATTGAAGACTTAGGAGGATGACTTACCTTTTCAGTTTGATCTTCCTCATCAGTATTAGGTTGAGCCACATATCTTTTTCTTTTCCTTGGCTCTTCCTATGCCTTCTTGACTATCTTCTTCTTCTTTATAGCTTCCTCTTTGGTCTTTTGTATAGAGGCCCTTATTGTAGCTCTAGTTGTTGGCTTCTACGATGTTGGTGTGGCAATTTTCTTTAGTGAAGGTTGAGAAGCAAGAGGTGTCTTTTCCTTTCTTTTGATGACTCTACCTTTGATGGGTGCTTCCTTGGTTTCTTCTTCCTCAGCACTCTCATCTTTGTCTTTGCCTTGGCCTTGTGACAATTCAACTAGCCCTTGTTCTAGCTCATCCTCATATTTCTCATCATCACCTTCTTCTTCTCCTTCACTAATCTCCTCTGCTTCACCTGATGCACTTATTTCTCCAACACCAAACTTCTTTATTTTCTTTACTAACTTTTCCTTTTTCTTTACTGTTGTGGTTGTCTTGAGTTCGGTAACCACTCTTGATTTGACAATGTCATATGTCCCAAATGCCTTTTTAGATTTGTGCATTTCCTTTGCAAGTAATGTTGTGATGGCTGTAGAAGCTTGGTCAACATCAAGCTTATATCCCAATGGTCTAAACCATCTTACTCTTGGAAGGACTACTTGGATGTAAGTATAATCAATGTCAACTAGAAAGCATATGTCATTTACATGCTTTTCCACCAGTTAAATTGGTATCCTCATTCTTTTCTTCATCGCATTCTTGAAATCATCAAAATAGATAGACATTTTATTATCAAAGCTATCTCCCATTTGTGCAATGAAATCATTTATTTGATCAACAATGGTTTTATTCTGACTCCAGTTGACTTTACCAAATGAAGGGAATTCCTTCATCACATAGAAGAACATACAAACTAGTACTGACCCAAATTTACATTGTGCTCCTTTAGACTTTCTAATAGCTCCAAGATTTTCATGAATATGCTGCAACATGAGCTTTGCAAGGTCATAGGTGTGGTCTTTCTTTACAATCTTATATGCCACATCCACTGCTATTCAAGGTACACTATTCAACCTGTTGGATTGATAAAACTTATGTGATATGATCCTTACAACAAAGTCTAATAGGGGGTCTTTTACTATGTCAATTGTCATTGCCCTGTTATTCCATTTTGCACTTGTGTTCTTCTCTATTATATCCTTCTTTTCACTTCTCAATGCCTTGGGCCGATCTAGGGTTGGAAATCCTATAACCCTATGAACCATCTTCTTGGTAATCTTGACTAGTCCTTGCTCTAGCCAAAATGATCCATCATGGATTCTACTAAGTATTATGCATATCCACTCAGTCTTGAATACGATTGGAAAAACTAGGGCTTTGGTTAAACCCTTCTTCTCTATGATAGAAAACTCATCTTTCAATATACCATTATCACAGAGTTTGTTAAAGGTATTAAAGATTTCCAAGTCTCCTATGGTTCCTATTTTTTAGTTATAACACTTTCGTACATCCTAAACCATAACAATTTTTTTAGGGATGGCAGATAGGGCACCAGCGGGATTATTTTTATATGCAACTTCTAGTATGGGCCTAAACTCAGGTTGCTTAACCTCATTGCTAACAAGTTGAATCTCATGGCTCTCTTTCCCTTGGGTCATCTTTGAACTAGATGTCATTTTTAACTAAACTAGGGTTTGATGATTAAAGCAAACTTAACAAACTGTAAAACTCAGTACCTGAAGGAAAATACTTGGTTAAATGCTTAGATCACTTGTGTAGATGTTGAATTGCTACAAATCACTAGTTGAAAGCTTGAAAATTGCTCATTCATGCTCTCGATAACTAGTCTTCATTTGAATGGCTAAAAAATGAATCGATTTTCACCTTTAACTGACTCAAAAACCTTGCATTTAATGCATTTTTTTACCTTTACTTGTCACTCAGCTTTCAAAGGTTTTTCAACTTAGCATCCACTCGACAGCTATTCTCACTTGGCATCTATTGAATTTGTTAATAACTCAGCCACCACTACAGTTTTACTCAGCTTCCACTTGACTTCTTAACAAAGCATCCAAAGTAGTTCGGCATCATCATTTAAATTTTTTGTCTTAGCATCTTGTCTCATGCAGATTTATACTTTGCAATGCTTCTTCATGGTTTAGGGCTGATGTATGATACTTCCTTATATGTATCAGCCCTGTAGGCTCATCTTGTAATTAATTGGATGAGAAATGATCACTTGACCTCATTGGATGTACTTGATCCATCCTTTTTTTTCAATGTCTTCTTCATGTCTATTCAGATGTGTTCCACATCAATCTTTTCTTTGCCCTTATTTACTTCAATCTTGGGTGCCTTGGCCTTTGTTGGACAATTCCTATTGACATGTCCAATTTTCAAGAAACTAAAGCAAGTAGTTTGGTTCAACCATCTTTTATATTTTCCCTTGAAATGTGCTCTTATGCAGTTCTAAGGTATATGTCCATACTCTCGACAATAGTGACAACTTTGCCTTGTATTGTAGTCCCAATTGTAATGGTGTTCATAGTTGTCCCTTTTTACATGTTGGTTTGTTGTCCACATAGGCTTTGATCTGCATTCAAAGGCTCTGTCTCCATACTTCTTGCAATTATGGTAATATCCATCAAATCTTTGTTCCTTGTGACTTTAGACCTGCAATCTTGTGTCATATGTCCTTGCATGTTGCTCTTGTGATAGTAACCCTTGCTTTTGGGTGTGTTAGGTTTATTGATCCTTCTACTCTAGAAAACATTAGCAGTATGTGTCACTCCTTTGCTAAAAAATCTTTGACGATTCCCCAAATTCAGTGTTGTTGTATCCAAGTCCTAATGTATCATGGGTTGATCTTGGGGATTTTAGTAACTGTTCAAAATACTTGATGGCTTCACTTGACTTGTTGAGATTCCTTGCTATTTCTTTTTCTCTATTCAATTCATTCTATAGTTGTTCATTCTACATCCTCAAAGTAGAGATCTCAATGTCTTTCATATTGAGTTCATGATGAACGTTCATCATTTGGCCAAGTGTATCCATGTGCATGTTTGAGATCCTTGTTAATTCAGTACATTTTTCTTCAAGTTTGTTTGCAAGATTTCTCTTGTCATCTTCCATCATGACTCTATCCTCAACTGCTCTTTTCTTTTGTTTAGTGATTTCACAAAGCATCATGGCCTATGATTTATGCTCTATCTTAAGAGTTCTTATCTCTTTTGTTTGAGCTCTATTTTTCTCTATCGATTCTGCTATTACTACATCAAATTCTCTGAAATCTCCTTTGGAAAATACTTGTGTGGTGTTAATCTCCTTGTAGTGAATATCATTTTTGGCTATAGCTATTTCCTTCCTTCTTTTTAAGGATTTTCTTATTTCCTCTCTAGCTTCTTCTACCTTGTGTAGAGAAAGATGCACATCTATCACCCAGTTCTCAATAATCTTCCCAAGTTTGAAGACTTCCATCTTCAAATCTTTTCCTCCAAGCTGTTAGGCTTCTCTTTGAAAAAAATTGGCTCTAATACCAATTGTTGGAATGTCTTAATTGGAAGAGATCTTTTGAGAGTGGGGGTGAAACAAAAGTATTGTCCTTTAATTACTTTTAAACCCTTAATAACATATATCAAAAATTAACATGTATGCATATAAATAGTAAATAATTTTGAGAAATAAACATGCATCACCACATAACACTTGAGATTTTGGTGACCTAGAAATCCTCTAGGAATAAGAAGGTAAAACTAGGGTGGGGATGATACCCACGAAATTACTATTGTAATTGATTTCAACCACTTCTAATGGTTTGCCCTGTTAAAGGCCTACCCTATCAAAGGCTACAACACATTTTTAATATGTGACCTTTTTAAAGGATTTCTACACCTTGTTAGGAGTGTGCCTTATTAGAGGACTTAAGAACATTCAACTTAGAATGCCACCCTGTTAAAGGATTTACATAAAGCTATTAAACCTACCTAACTCAATAGGATTTCCAAATTCCTAATACAATTGTGAGAGAGTATTAGAATAATACACCTAAACTAATGCAATCTCTAATGCTGATCTTAGGCTCTTGATATGCTCATCTATCTCTAATCTCTAATAGATCTAATCTACTGATTGTGTTCCTTGTTATGTTTTGATCAACTACATATGTAAATGTTATCCTTTCCACTAAATCTTTGACACCAATGCTCTGCAATAACCTTAATAGGCTCTACTTTTCAATTCCTTTTTCCTCTCCAACTACTTTTTCAATGGTGTTAAGACTCCCTTATAAATATTTGTGGATCGTTATGCATCCTTGGATAAAAAGTTCTCGCTCAATTCGTTGAAATTCACCCATTGGTTGCATGCAATTCTAATTTTTTGATTGGCTACATGAGGATTGCATAGGTGGATGGGAGGATTTGATCTTATCCCCTTGTCCTATAATGAGTCATGCAAAACCATTTTACATCTTGGTTTGTATTGGCACAACCTCTTATGCTAATCCTACGTTTCTCAGCACATGAAGTAATATTGATGCTCAACACCATCTATTCTAGATTGCTCAACATCCACTATGTTTCCTACGTTACTTGGCTCCTATTAACTTCACAATGCTTGGAACACACTATCTTTTGATCTACTTGGAACATGTATAGCTTGACATATATTGTAATTTATTCTACTCAGCATCAACTATAGTTTGCTCGACACTATCTGTAACTCGGCACATAAAGGAATTCTAGGTCGACTTCCATTGTGTACTCGACATGTATAGTAAAAATGGTTAAGTGTGTTGACACTCATTTGTCAATCTTATTTATTTGATCAACATGTCCACTTAGCTTCTTAAGAATTTTTGCATTACTCGACTTCCATTAATTTTCAAACACTCAGCATAAACTGAAGTTTCCCTTGGTTGCAACTAATCACTTAGATTTTACTCATTTTGACAGACAACTTGGTATATACTAGATCTTTACTTAGCATCTAAAGGCAACTCAACAACACTTGTGAAAAATTAAAACTTTAACTTTATATTTGTATTCATGCTGATCTCTCCTTTATAGTTCTTCCTTGTCTTAGAACTGATGTATGATAAAGCTTTGTATATCAATCACACATACCTTCTTTTTCTTAGTTGGGTGAAGTGTGACCACTTGACCTTTTGGGTGAAATAATCCCTTCATTAGATGTGCTACTTCCATCTTTCTTCTTCCAAGTCTTATTCATCCCTCCTCTGATGTGTTTAATATCTACCTTTCCTTTTCCTTTGTTGAACTTTGAGTTAGGTGCCTTTGACCTGCTTGGGCAATTTCTGTTGATATGACCAATCTTCAAACAACTGAAGCATGTGGTTTGGCTCAACCATCTACTATATTTTCCACTAAAATGTGTTCTTATGCAATTTTCAAGGATTTTTCCATACTCCTAATAGTAGTGACAACTATACCTAGTGTTTTAGTCCCAATTATAGTGATGTCCATGATTATTTCCCCTTGCTAGTTGATCAAGTGTCCACATAGGCTTTGATCTACACTCAAAAGCTCTATGTCCATACTTCTTGTAATTATAGTAATCACTTTGAAATCTTGGTGTTTTGATGGTTCTAGTCCTACAATCATGTGCTTGATGTCCTCGCTTGTTGCACTTATGACAATGAACCATGTTCTTAGGTTTGTCATACTAATGAGCATTCTTAATCTTGTACACATTACATGTATGTCCTTTTTTACCACATAAATGACAAGTAGGTTTAGTGTTCTTACCTTTGTCACTTCTTTCTTCTCCATTCTTGGATGATTCTCCTTTTTCAGTGTTGGTGTATCCTAGTCTTGAAGTATCATTGCTAGCTTTTAGTGATTTTAGTAGTTGTTTTAAGTACTTGATGACCTCATTAGGTTTTTTGAATATTTCTACAATTTCCTTTTCTCTTTTTAGGTCATTTTGAAATTGTTTATTTTACATCTTTAGTGTGGAGATTTCAATGTCTTTGACATTCAGCTCATGATGTGCATTCATCATCTATGTCTAGCTACATGTTGAAAATTCTTTCAAGCTCAATGACTTTTCTTCCAACTTGTTAGTAAGGTTTCTCTTGTCCTCTTCTAGCATAGCCTTATCTTCAATGTCTCTTTTCTTCTATTCAGTCACTTCACAAAGCATCATGGTTTTTTATTCTTGTTCAAGTTTGAGAGTTTTGATCTCTTCTACTTGAGCTCTATTCTTCTCCATCAAGTTTTCTATTGTTGTATCAAACTCTTTAGAATCTCCATTTGCAAACACTTTTGAGGTTTCAATCTCCTTGTATTGTGTATCATTCTTAGCTATGGGAATCTCTCTTCTTCTCTTTAAAGATTTTCTCAATTATTCCCTGGCTTCTTCCAAAGTATGTAGAGTGAGTTATATATCAATCACCTAATTTTTTATTACCTTCCCAAGTTTGTAGACTTCAATTTCTAGATATTTTCTCCAAGCTGTAAGGCTTCTCCTTGTGAGAACTTAGCTCTGATGCTAATTGTTGGAATTTACAAATGGGAAGATTTACTTCTGAGAGGTTGCGGGGGGGGGTGTGAATCATAAGTAAAAAAATTTAACCTTTAAAAATTTTAACTGGGATCATTCACATGCATCTAATATATCTAATTAATATGAAAATAAATACATCCATGAAAATAGATAACACAAGATTTGATCACCCAAAAACCCTCCAAAATGAGAAGGCAAAACTAGGGTGGGGATGACACCCACAAATTATCACTACAACAATATGTAACTATTTAAGGTTGCAAAGTTTGACCACTTCCAATGGTCTACCCTATGAAAGGCCTACCTTGTTAAAGGCTTTACACCCTATTAAAAGTGACGTGGTTAAAGGATTTACAAACATTCACTTAGAATGTTACCTTGTTAAAGGTTTACAATATGGCTGTTAAACCAACCTATCATCATAGGATTTTCATTTCCAATACAATGGCTATAGAGTATTAGAATGTGTTGACCTAATGACTTAAAATCTTTAATTTCTAATTCTAGATCCTTGTTGTGCTCAATCTGATCTAATAATTCTCTACTCTTATTGTTGATACTCTATTCTGAACAACTTGATTCTACAGTGCTGCTCTTCCACTAAGTCCTTACACCCTTCTAAACTTCACTAATATTCTATCATGCATTCCATAGACCTCTCTCACACACATGAATTATGGGGTATCAACCTCCTTATAAAGGCTTCAAAGACTTAGGGTTAGGTATGAATCTATGTTTAATATTCATCCATCTTTTCCCACCCAAATCTTTACATTTTTACTCTTAGTTGCATGCTTTCTCCATTTTTCTAATTGGATACATGTTGATTACATAGGGAATGCAAAATATTAGATCTTATCTTTTAGATCCTTTGAGATTCATCTTGAGTCAGCTCAAAAATGGTTTACATTTGTGTTTGTGAAGACACAAACTCATATGTTGATTCTATGTTACTTGACACTTTCTAATTGTTGATGCTTGACACGTGTAACATTTCTGTCTTGCTCAACTCCTGTAGTAACTCTGTCTCACTCAACATCTATAATTTTCTTGGCACCTATAGTGACTCAACATCTATAGTGACTTAGCACTTAAAACTTGCTTGAAACTTGAAGTTTACTTGGTGCCTATTGAATCTCTAGCTTGGCACATACTGTAGCTTAGCATCTATATCATACTTGACATCAACTTAGAAATTGGTTGTGTTGACACTCAATTGTCAAAACCAGTCTGAGACCAACAAAAATATGGTGTTATTATCTCTCTTTCTATGGGATTGTTTATACTATTTAGCATTATTGGTTTAATTTCTTATGCATATGGTGAAATGATTAATAATATTTAGTTGTGGTTAAAAAGATTGAAAATACTGATTCCTCCCTCCCTCAGTATTTCTATTTCTAACAATTGGTATTAGATCCTAGTTATTTAGAAGAGGCTTAATAGCTTGAATAAGATCCCTATGGATATGGAATAATTGAAGAAGAATCTTGAAGAAGCACTTGAATAGAGTGATCTCCTTACTAATGAAAGAGATGTCCTTAAGGATAGATATAAAAATGTAAAAGCCTATATTGGTGCATTAAAGGAAAAAATAGATGACCTAAAGAAAAGAGGATCTAGTAAGAAAACTAGTGATGATGATATTGAAGATTTGAAGAAAGAAAATGAGATCCTAAAACATGAGTTAAAGATAGTTAAACTTGAGCTAAGTTTTAAGAAAAATGGAGGAAAGAATAACTCTGAAATTAAAGTTGAAAATGTAGATCTAATATCCTAGTGAAGTAAGCTAACATCTAAATTGGAATCTATTAAGTTAGAGCATGTAGAATTAGAGAAATACAACACTAATATGAAAGGTGAGTTGGTAAAAACCAAATAGTAACTTGAGAAATTATATACCAGTAGTGATAAGATTAAAGAACAAATACATGCACAAAGACTAAGTTATGACAAGATTGGACTTGGATTCTTTCTTGGACAATCTACCAAGAAATATATTGAAAGGAAATAACCTAATACTCTTGAAGTCAATGAGGATCTAAGCAAGATAGATGATACATATAAAGACAAAGAGAATGTTACTTACTCTAAGAAAGTTAAAGAATTTGATCATGATATGGACAAAAAAAGAAAGGAATCTTATGCCTAGTGTGATGATCTTGAAGACACTAAAGTCAATTGCAAAGGTAAGTCCTTCAAACCTATTTTAAAGTTGTATTGCCATAATTTTCATGGATATGGTCATTATGTAGTAGATTCTAAGAAACCTAAATTTGATAGAAATAATGTAAATATTAAGATGTATAGGAACAATAACCATGTAGGAAATGGAAGAAGATCTCATAGTAATGAAAGTGGAGAAAGAAGAAAAATTGTTTGCTACAAATGCAACAATCTTGGATACATTTCAAGGAATTGTAGAGCACTTGACAACTAGTAGAATGAACATAAAAGAAATGTCCCTATATGTTAGCTATGTAATAACTTTGGATACACAACAAAGTTTTGCAGAATGGATAGAAGAGACTTAAACAAGAATCAAAATTATAGAAGGAACAATAGAAGAAATGATGATAGTTTGAAGAAAGAAATGAAAGAGCATACAAATGAGTTAAAGGAATCATTTGTAAAGGAAAAAGAACTATAAAGCTCTCATAAAATTGTAGTGTGTACCTAAAAAGACAATGAAGTCACTTATTGTTTGTGACTCTTCATAATAGAATTAAGCATTCTTAGTGAAATGGAGTATTAGTTATTGATAACTGATGTTAGAAAAAGTATCAAAGGTTGTACAGTTGACAGTATGTAGTAGACATTGAGAGAAGTCTATAGTGAAGTGTACATTTCTTGATATGATCAGGATAAGGATATGTAAGAAGAATAACCTCTATGTTATATAGAGACAATATATTGAACTAGTGACAGATATGCATTTAATGCAAAGTACAAATTACAAAAGATTTAAAGGAAAAAAATTGATTTGCATACATCATTTTTTTGTATGATGTCTAAATGTGAGATTGAAGTAAGATTTAAATAATTAAAGAGGTTTGCATATACACAAAGCCATCACAAACCCTAATGCACAAAATTAAGGTATTTTTCTAAAATTGTTGAGCACAATCTTTCAAAAAATGTAAGACAAGAAGATTATAATGTGAGAAATAGACCTAGATACAATTTCAAGAAACACTCATTTGTTTCTTTTCTTGATGACCCTATTAGAGCATTTTTGTAAGTTTTGGAAAATGTTCTTCACATTGAGGATATAAGAAGATATATTCATTGCAAGATTGAAATCATAGGTGATTCAGAGATTCATAAGGAATTGGAGAAAATGTGTAGAAATGACTTGTCATTGAAACCTAAACATAGAAACCTTGAATGACTTAACCTAGTTAAGCATATGTTCTACATGGATTTCAACAATAATGAATGGACAAAGATAATTTTGAGTAGAGTACTTGATTATTTTCTTTGGTTGGAAGATTCTATAATATATATTGATCATGACCTAATTCACAAGGTCACAAGTATGAGCAATGAAGGAAGTAATCCAATGAATATCAAGAATGTGTGCAAGATAGTTGAGATAAATCTCAACACATATTTTGACGAAAAAAACATGAAAGTCAACACCATTCAAGATGATGGAGTGAGACTCATTTGTAAGATTTTGGGATATAAGTGCAATCATGGATCTAGGATAGATTCAATCCCTGCAGGATTTCTTCATGTAGCTTACTTGGTAGTAAAAGGTGATGAGGTTAATATGTGTGACATTATCTAAACATAGTTGTTGGATAACATTTCTAGAATCAAGAAATCAAGTAGTGCAATCTTTAGGTTTGAATCTCTATTGACACATATATTTTTCTATGCTATTAAGAAGTTTCCTAGTATCACAAGTTGGAACGAAAGTGAGTGTGCAATGCAGTTAATTAGTCGTGCATATAGATCAAGACATAAAATAGTCAGAGAGAATGACATTGAGAGAATAATAAATTTTTTCCAAGAAGAGATCAAGAAAAGATATAGGATACCTCCTGTACTTGTAGAAAAATACAAGGATGAATTGTGTTTTATGGTTGAGATAGATTTCACTTGCATGGAAGTTGTAGTTCCTTGGGTAAAGCTCATTGAGCCTATGGGATATGAGATGAGTGAGGAATAGATTAAAGGATATGTGTAGATAATCCTTCATGCTAAAGTTGATTCTAATTGTCCTAGATGGGGCACATACGTTGAGAAGATCAGAGAAGTTAAAAAAAGCCAGATAATAAAAGATTCTAAGAAAAAGGTGGATAAGGTGATTGATTCTATTTTGAAGGAATCAAGAATGACTAGAAAAGAATTTGATGAGGTGAAAGAGATAGCCATGGAAATGAATGCTAGTGGTCAATATGAGCTATTGACCCCTACACCCATTGTAGTGACAAGATCTACTAAATAGGTCATAGTTACCCAGGCATGTGCATAGAAACCTACTGTGCCTTATGAAAAAGCAACCTCTAAGGAATCCAATAAAGACTAAAGAAGCATCATCTATAATGAAGTCTACAAGGCTTGAACAGACTAAAGCCCCACCTAAGAAGAGAGTCAAGAAGACTACAAGTGGTCCAAGGAAAAGGAGAAGAACCTTGTGGATTAGCTCTTCTAAATCTAAGGAAGAAACTAGTGATAGACTAGTAGAGCTAGCTGATCAAGAAGTTACAACATCAACATGGTGAAAAGAATGGAAGCCAAACGTAAAAAATCTTAACATGCAAATTATTAATGAAAATGATTTTGTATAGTTGAATAAATACTATGATTTGTCTGGTAATCTGGATAGGAGACAACTACAAAATGTTGTAGTTAGGAATATTATCCCAGAAGATAAAAGGTTTGATAGTATAAGAGTTCAAATAGCTAAAGATTTGTACAATAGATTGCTAAATAGAAAGAACAAAGTTGTAGAGGAAGACAAACAAATAAGAATGAATATGTAAGAAAGTTATGTTCTATAAATAATAAGGAAACAATAATAGTTATTCTAAAAGGTATAGCACCTTTGTTAAGCAATAAAATGAGATCGATTCTCCTCATGGGAGGAAATTATGAAGAAGTTGATAAGAAAAATCAAGAGGATATAGTCACATTTATGTCTACTATGCCTATAAAGAGTGCATAGATAGAAAAGGAAAGCCCAATAGTAGAAAAGAGTGTGCAATGAGAAAAGGCAAGCCTAGTAGTAGAAAAGAGTGTATAGCTAGAAAAAGCAAGCGCAATGGAAGAAAAGATTGCACAACTTGAGAAGGAAAGCAATATGATAGAGAAAAATGTGAAAATAGAGAAGGAAAGTCATGTGCCTAAAGAATCTAAAGAGTGTACATAGACACATGAAGCTAGTCGTGCAACATGTATTCCTTGTCATAGTTTTGAACCAACAGCTAGACCAAGTTCAAGTGGTTCAGCACATATCACCATTAGTAGTGAATCTATGAAAGTAGATAACACCAATGTAACAGTTGATAGAATTGAGGACCCATTAAAATAGTTTGGTGCTAGCATTTTTGGTAATATTGTGGACTATAGTAGCTCTAATGAAGAAGAAAAGAATCAAGAGCCAAAGGAAGAAGATGCATCTTCTACAAAGAAAGTTGAATCTAGCAGTGAAAGAGCTACTTTGAGTGTATGCTTGACAATAGAAAAAATAACACCTTCCACACCACCTACCCAAGCAGTAGCAATAGTAGTTCAATCAGATGAAGAAGATGAAGCAAATAATCTCATATCTTCTTTCAGTAAATTTTGTGAGAAGAAAAAATCAGTTAAGGCAATTGAGAAGACTTCAAGTTCAATTTTGATAGAATGGAGAAGGTAGTAAGCCCTATTGACACCCTTGTAGATATTCAACAACATGCAACAATTTTGTAAAATGCTTTTGATGATGAGTTCACAACACTCACAAATGTGGCTTCAATTCAAGCACAAAAAGAGCATGATTGTAAAATCCTAAATACCATGTGCGCTAATATGAGGAATGACATAGAAACTTTGAATATATGTATTAAAGCATTGAGATAGTGTATAGAAGAAGGAAATCATGCTTATGCTAAGTGCAACTTGGCATACATTCATCTCCAAGAATTTGATGATCAAATCAAAGAAAAGGTAATTGAGCTTTAGACGCTCATTGACAACTTTTTGAAGAAAAATAAGAAGATAGATTCCATTGAGCACACTATGTAGACACATCATGATAGCATAAGGAATATGCAAGTAGAAAAAGAAAAGCTCTAAGGAGATTCATTCTCTTAAGAGAACACTTGTGCCCATAAGTAACATTGCTAGAGAATGAATTGGAGGAATGCTTGTCAGCAAAATCTTCATATGACAAGTTTGTGGCTATAGCCTTGAACATAGAAAAGTTAGCTACATATGCCCTATGTGAGCTAATCAATGTATCTAATGCACTAAACAAAAGTTGGAAGAAAGACTTTGCATAGTTAAAAACCAAATTCATTAATTGCTTTTCCAAGTTTTGATGCAACTGCTAGATATTAGTGGTCTCTTTTTGATACCTTTGTCATTGATGTCAAAGGAGGAGGTATCTGGAAAATTGCAATTGTAATTGTAAGGGGGAGAAATAAGTTGTAATAGGAGTTATAATGGATGTAACCTTTTCATAACATGAATACTATGTTTTTATTATTATTTTTTATTGGTACGACATGTTTGGGACTTAGCAAATTTTCCCAAAATATTGCCATCAATGCCAAAGGGGAGATTATTGGAAATATGTTCAATCAATTAGATAAGGTAAGTTATGGTTTTTATTTATGGCAACACATTTGTTTTGCAGATTAGTCATGCTCATGTGTAAAGTAAAATTGTCTATGTGTTAGACAATGTTATAGCAAAATAACAGATTTGATGATAGCAAAATATTCCTTTGGAATATTTTCTTGCATAATTAACCAGAGATGTAGGACATCATATTGATGGCATGTACCAGTGTGCATGTTTATATGATCCACTGAGTTTGAGTTATGAAGGAATGAGTAATGCAATGATGATACAACGCAGAATAGAGCACATCAGAAGAATGTGTTAAATGACTTGATTTATTGTTTTGAATTACAATTTCTTAATAAACTGACTAAGGAAGAATTTACCAATATGTTTGATTTAAGTAAAGAACTTCATTTGCAAAGTTAGAAGGTGAAATATATGATGATGATGATGTGTGATCAGTCATTGTGAAGTTGATATGATATTGTAAAATATGAGTAACAAGTGAACGTGATACTTTGATAAATTATGTGAAGCATTGTTATGCGAAATATGATGCAGATTGATATGTGTGTAGTCACTCTTATGAAAAGAATTATTAGTCAGAAGTTTTGTGAAGTACAACGAGTATCTCAATATTGTACATATAACTATTTCTTGAAAAACTTATTGTATAGTTGCATGTTAAGACAATGGGCTCTTCTCGCACACATTTGTACATGATTTACCATCTCCTAACAGGGTTGAGGCTTCTAGAAAGGCCTAGTCTCCTAACAGGGAATCATGACACTATACATGCTTCATAGACTCCTAACAAGGTCAATAGCCTTAATCAAATCCTTTATATAATGAATCATCTTGTGGGTTCCATCCCCATTGGGGTTTTTCCTTGGCCAGGGTTTCCCTAGTTAGCAAAATATGGTGTTATGATCTCTCTTTGTGTATGGTTGTTTATACTATTCATCATTATTGGTTTACTTTCTTATGCATATGGTAAAGTGATTAATAATACTCACTTGTGGTTAAAAATATTGAAAATATTGATTCTCCCCTCTCTTAGTATTATCTATTTCTAACACTCTTATCTCTTCTCTTGGTCTTGAACTCTGTTCTTCTCTTCTCTCAACAATTTTCACATCATACTGCAATTCATTGTTAGTCTCAAATAGAAATTTAACATTCTATCTAATAGTTCTAGAATTATCTCTCTCTTCATTTGAATTATAATCTAACATGTTTTCTTTAGTTCCAAATTTTTCATCAATCCTTACATTTTCACATTCAACTATTGTCTGGGTTGTATAGTTGAAACATCTATATGCCTTATTCTTTAGTGAATAGACAAGAAACATACCTTCATTACTTCTAGGATCAAACTTACCAATATCATCATCTCTCTTGATGTAACATTTACTTCCAAATATTATAAAATACTTAACTGATGGTGAATGAAAAAAATGTAGTTCATAAGGTGTCTTTCTCATATCTTTTCTAATCTATACTCTATTTAGATTCTATACTACAACATTAGTTAATTCTCTCCAAAATTTCCTGGAAACATCATTCTCAAACAACATCACTTTTTTTTTCCTTCTGCTACTAACTTATTTCTTCCCTTAGCAATTCCATTTTTCTTAGGTGTTCTAGGTGAAGATACCTATCTTTTGATTCCATTCTCTTCATAGTTAATGTTAAACTCTCTAGAGGTGAACTCTCCTCCTCTATTTGATCTCAAACACTTTATATTAACACTAGATTCATTGTCAACTCTATTCTTAGATATCTTAAACTTCTCAAAAGATTTAGAATTCTCTTTAAGAAATGCTACCCAGATCATTCTAGTGAAATCATCAACAGAAATCATAAAATACCTTTCACCATAGAATCCTCTAATTCTTGAAAGACCACTCAAATTTATGTGAACAATCTCTAATTTCTCTATAGTAGAGAACTTTTTGTTGGAAATAATCAAGATTAGCTAGGTTATTGAGAGGGGAGCGGTGAATCAATAACCTCAAATTTTTTTAAATCAATTCAACACTTTAACAATATAAATTATTCAACATTTATTCATCTAATCTACTGCATGCCTGAGAAAGATAAACATTTATAACACATGAACACAGTATTTTGGTGACCTAGAAACTTTCCAAATAGAAAGTAAAACTAGGGTGGGGATGATACCCACAAAACTTCACTGCTATAGTAAAAAGTTGGCCTATTAGGGCTTACATTGACCACTTCTGATGATCTTCTTTGTTAAGAGCAATTTGGATTGCTAGATCCACATTGCTAGATGTTTTACAAACATAAAATGAAGTATGGACTCTATTAAGATATTTATACAAAGACTGTTATGTCTACCCTATTAAAGGGTTTAGAAAACTAATTCACCTATCAAGATGAAATAGTAGATTTGACTTACAACTTGATTACTGATTAGATCTTTGAAGTACAGGTCACCTCTTGTGATTGATATGTCTTTGCTACTCCTTACTGACCTTGCTAAATACTCTACTCTACTATTGATTCACATTCACTCTTCTCAAAACATTACATGTCCATTCTATTAACATTCCTTTATGATACATTGCAAATGATACAATACATTACATATATACCATTTCAATAATTATAATTGCAAGGTCGGCTAAAACACAAGTAAATAAAATATTACTAAGTTGGCCAAATAGTAAAAAACTTGGGCTCTTCAAGCTAACTTGGTGACCTTTTGATACTTGACATCCACTGCATTACTCAACATTGTCATGCACTTGGTATAAGTAGAAGCTCGACCCATACTAATTACACAACATAGCTTGGAACTCAGTAACCATTGGAGACTCAGTAGATATAGTGTCACTTGGTAGATACTAAATCCTTCATTTACCTTGTTGTCACTTGGTAAACATTACACATCCATCACTCGGTAGAAACTAGTTTCACATCACACAAATTGTTGACTTGCTAGACACTATGAAGCTCAGTGACCGCTATCTATTTGGTGAAAATTGTAAGCTTAGTAACCACTATTCAACTATACATTCACTCAGTAGCTTCAAGAATGCTCAGTGTGAACTGCTTAACTATTGAACTTACAAGGTAACCATTGAATGCTCAGTATAAAAAATAGACTAAGTGATGAGCATGGTAACCATTCACAATTTAATAAGTGTTGTCACTAATGAAAAATATAATATAATGCCAACAATCTCCCCCTTTGGCATTAGTGACCAAAACACTTATGAGCCAAAACTTATCTATACTGACACACTAATTTTGACTTTTCAAAATTGATCTTTGTAAAACTATTGTATGTACATATCTTACATATCTCACATATCTCCCCCATACATATGGCATAATTTGTACATATATCAATCTATTTTCTCCCTTGATTTCTCCACAAGTCTTTTACTATCTCTTACTCACATGAATTTTACTATCTCTTACTACCCCTTTTTGACAATAATTCCAAAGAGATATGCAAAATATTCAAATAGAGACACCAAAATGTGAGAGAAATTCAGAGTGTACCTTGAGAATAAGAGCCAATGTATTATCCCAATTGTCTTACAAAATTTTGTAGGTGGAAACTACCATTTGAACTTCTGCAAAAAGTTCAATCATATGATTTGCTATGAAAAAATTGTTATCTTGGACTAATGTTTTTGAATATGCAATGTGTTTTTACATTAAGTACATAACTAGAAGGATCATATTTTGGATATCAATCAATGTAGATCTAATCCTAGCTTCCTCTCTTAGCAATCTTGCTTGCATTTCTAACAAAAATTTCACCTTCATGTGATGTGATGAGCTTGAACTAAGGTCAAGCTATAGCCTTTGAGTGCTTGCCTTCATATCTACATCAATCTTACTTAATTTCTCCTTTATATCCTTGGTGAACTTAGTAACATCACAAAGCTTGCCAAAAAGTGATGTTACATTAGTGAAAGATTGTTCAAAATTGCTCAAAATTGTAGATAGCTCTACCTAGTTTATTGTAATGTGCTAAGTAATTTTCTCAAGCACCATATTATCAAACTTCTTCTCTACCTTCTCTATGAGCTTTTCTTGGCCAGAGGTGTCCTCATTGAACTTATTTATGACCTCTTCCAATTGTAATAAAATATATTGAGATGAGTCAATTTCAACACCTATAGCCTCAGTTATAATATTTTTATTATTCTCAATTATTGTAAATTTTTTGTCTCTCTCATCTCTAAGTTGCTTTTGCTTTGCTTTTTACTCTAAAAGCTAACTAACCAGTCTCATTTCATTAGTTGTGCCAGTGTCTAGATCTATCTTAAAAATAAGAATTTCCTTGTCCAAATTAATATCTTCATCAATTGCCTTGCTAGTAAGAAGAAGTTTTAGAGGAGTCTTTTGTTTAACTTCTGAGCTTGCTTCCTTGGACTTAGAAATGGAAACAATAGTAGAACTAGCTAGACTTGCAGTAAAAACTTGAATTGGTTCAACTAAAGGAAAAATGAAAGGAGTACCAATTGTATCCAAAATTGATGTACTATCCAAAAATGAAGTATCAATTGGTGGAGCACAAATTGGAGTATTTAAAATTGAAGAGCTAACTAGAAAAAAAGTTGATGCAATTAAATTTGTAGAGGGAAAAATCATAGAAAATTCTAACAAACTTACTATACAAGATATAGTAGAAGTTGACTCAGTTGAAGAACTGGCAGCTATGCATATTGTTGAAGTAGATTGTTTGGGAGCTAATGAAGAGGGCTGCAGCTTGATAGATGAAGTGACTAACACTTCCATTGTAGATACTTGGAGCTATGAGGTAGCAACTAATGATTACATAGATTATGTATCTATGGTGGTTGCAATCATACTTGTTGAAACTGACTCCAACCTTGATGAAGTAGTAGTTTTAGGTGGAGAATGAGGAAGGGAAGCAATGACTTCTGCTACAATTTTCATTGGATCATCTTCTTCATCTTCTTCCTTATCTTCCTCTTCAACTTCTTCCTCTTTCTCTTCATCATCATCCTTCAGTGCCTAATATTCTTCAACATCAAAAGTAACACATGGAGTGTTATCATCTTCTTCATCATCACTATCATGATCATCATCCTTAATTTCTACTAGATCATCACTAGGCTTGTGTATATGATAGATGTTTGTCCACATGTTTGTTTCATCTCTAACAACATGCTCAATATCTTTGATCAAAATTAAACATGTATGGAATCTAATCTTCATTTTTTTTCATGGCTGCCTTCACTTTTGCATCTATAAGATTTGTTAGTAACTTCCTCAAAGATTGTTCATAAATATCTTTTGTTGTCTGTACAAAAGATTTCCACCTTAGCTGCAATCTTACCAACAATTATTTTGAGATTTGACGAGCAATCTAATTTGGGGAATATTTCCATTTTTCCATTTTGGTGAGTACCAACTCCTTAATTTGCATCTTCTTGGCATTAGTCCTCATCTCAAATTCTAGAGCCTTGAAGTTTGTGATGCTAGCTCCTTCTTCCATTTGTTTCAACATTTCTTAGAAGGTAAGTGGGGGCTTATTGAGTACAACTTCACCTTTTCCTTTTCCTCTTTTGGTGAAAATAGCTATGGAGGCCTTGGGTGGCTTGGTAATGATTACCCTAACCTTCTTCTTTGCTAGCTCTACCTCCTTCTCAGCTTCTTGTTCTCCTCCTCCTCCTCCTTCTTATTTTTCATCCTCTCCTTTACCTTTTGTAAGAATAAGAGGGCCACTAGAAATTTTCATCTTGGCTATTTTCCTCTTGCCTTTACTAATTTCCTGAGTAGCTTGATTTCAAGCTTAATTCTAGCTTTGGCCTCATCATATGTACCAAAAAATGGTAACTTAGGATTAACTAGTTCATTTACCAATGCTTCAATAATGTCCCTAGTTTCATCAATATTTACCTCATAAGGTAGAGGTTTTACCCATGCAACTTGGGGCTTGACTACCTGAATGTATACTCTATCACAATCAACCATGAAACACACATCATCTTTTTAATCCTCAACAAGTTTAGGAGGAATCTTGAACCTGTTGTTCATTCTTTCCATGAAATATTCAAAATAATTATCCATAATGTTGTCAAATTTTACACCCATTTCTACAATAAACTCATTTATCTAATACAAGATAGGAACATCTTTTCTCCACACAATAGAACCTTTTAATGGGGAAAAAATTTTGCACATAAAAGAAAAGACATGTCAACAAAGAACCAAATTTGTAAAGGTTGTTCTTTGATGTCCTAATATTGTCCATATTCTTATTCAATTGTTTCAATAGTAACTCTGACAAGTCAAACTCCATATTTTTCTTCACAATCTTAAATGCTAAATCCATTGCCTCACATGGCACATTGTTTAATCGACTAGAGCTATAAATCTTGTGGGAAATTACATGAATATCAAACCTTAACTTTAAATTAGAAATAATGCTATTTTTCAAACCTCTAGCATCCCACTTGGCTAGGGTTTTCTTTTGGAGTTCATCCTGACCTAGGGTTTTGCTAGATTTTTCTTTGTTTAGCATTGGGAGACTAGTAATCTCATGAATCATCTTCTTGGTTATTAACATGAGCTACTCTAATCATAGTTGACCATTGTACACATGACTGAGAATGTATCTAATCCACTTAATTTGAAAACTTCTTGGCAGATGTTTGATATGAGTCAACCCTTTGGTTTCTAGATGCTTGTGCTCGAGTTTAAGTGAACCATCAACATGCATTTTTGCTAATGCACTATCCATCTCTAGGGTTCTTATTTCTTGAATAGAACACTTAAAATGAGTGCGAATGTTGTTAATTAGGAGTACCTTTGGTGGAATTTGAGATTGAGCACCATTAGGGTTGAGTGCCTCTACAACTGCTAGAACTAACTTAAAATTTAGCACTTTCCACTCCACACCCTTAACAAACATTTTTGAACCTCTTTTCACCTTGCTACTGCTAGTGCTTCTGAATGCCATTACTTCTTGGTAAATGATAAAGTTTTTTCAAAAAAATTCTTTGCTAGAAATTTGCTCGAAACTGTTTGGATGCACCTAGAATCACTTAGCTCTATGAATTCTGAAGGCACAGTGAAAAATGAAGTCAAATTCTACCCTTTTTGATGAAAATTCACCATTAATGCTAGGTACCATAATGATATATGTGTGACAAACTGTCATTCAATCACTAGCTTAGTAGAAACTTGTGACTTAGTGATTAAACAAAACTTTACTTCTCCCAACCTAGCTTGGTTGAGTCTATGACTAACCTTGTTCAGAATGAACTGATCTCATGTGATCCCTTTGTATCTAAAATATTGATTTGGATCTTCTATTTTCTTCCATTTGAAATTGCTCAGGATATAGCTTGAAGATGTAGTTCCAGTTCCTCCTTCATGAATCTAATTGGAATTGGTGGAGTCACCCACTTCTTGAGTGACATTGCCATCATTTGAACTATTTTTCTTGGTAGATTTAGGAATCCACTACTATCTCATCTACTTTATGATGTTATCAACTTTAGCTTTCTTTTCATCTTCAACTCTTCCTATATTCATGCAATTTTTAGCTATGTGACCAATTTTAGTGCATGTATAACATCTTACTATTGAATCTCTCTTTCTTAAGTGATACCTTGTACAATCTATGCCAATGTGTCCATATTCTCCACAAAAATGACATCTACAACAAGTATTTTAATCCCAACCAAATATTGCTTTGATATTTTTTTTAGCTAGATTGAATGATTTGGATCTGCATTCAGATGCCTTGTGACCTTTTTTCTTGCATTTGTGACATTTACCTTCAAATTTTGGTTTTTCCTTGCATTCATTAGCTTTATGACCATGTTTAATACAATTTTAGCATTTTCCATTGAATTTTTTCTTTCCATTGCTCCAAAATTTGTTTGATGTATGACCTGACTTACCATAGTGATTGCAAGTAGGTCTTTGATTCCTTTGGGCACCTTGTTTGGAAGATTTGTCTTCTTCTTTGTAACCAAGTCTTGCTTTTCCTTTTTGCCTATGAATATTTTTCTCACTTTTTTGATTCAATTAGTCCATATCTAAATGAGATTTCATCATCCTTTCATTGAGTTGCTTTTCAGAAATTAGATCAACTTTCAATCTTTCATCGATCTATCTTTTAGTGATTAGGTCATTCCTTAAGCTTTCATTTTTAGATCTCAGATTTATGATTTCCTCATTTGCATTGGAGAGTTGACTGATAAGACTTTCTTGCTAAATGGATTGACTTTGATTTGCATTGTTCCTTGACTCCAAGTCTTCACTTTCCTTATTCCTTTGTTCCAAGATTTCACACATTCTTATTGACTAAACTTCTTGTTCTCTTTTCAATTTTCTTTCCTTTTCTTATAGAGAGCCATTCTTCTATAGGATTTCTCTAATTGCCTCATTCACTTCATCTGAACTACTTGATGGTAAAAAGTCTTCAATCTTTTCTTCAACATAAATATGTTCATTCATTTTTCTTGTAAGTTCCTTCCTTCTTTTTAGTGATAGGGAAAGATGCTCTTTTACTTCCTTGAGTTGAGCTAAGGCCATCTCTAGATCTAGCTTCTCATTCTCAATAGCTTTATCAAGTTTGAATATCTCCATTTCCCTTGATCTTTGCTCAAGCTATCAAACTTTATCCTAAGAACCACAAAGCTTTTATACCAATCGTTGGAAATAATCAAGACTAGCTAGGTTACTGAGAGGGGAGGGGTAAATTAGTAACCTCAAAATTTTTTAAATCAATTCAGCACTTTAACAATATAAATTATTCAACATTCATTCATCTAATCTACTACATGCATGAGAAAGATAAACATTCATAAAACATGAACACAATATTTTGGTGACTCAGAAAAACTGGGGTGGGGATGATACCCACAAAACTTCACTACTACAGTAAAAGGTTGGCCTATTAGGGCTTACATTGACCACTTATTATGATCTACCCTATTAAGTGCAATTTGGATGGATAAATCCACCTTGTTAGAGGTTTTACAAACATACAATGAAGTATGCACTCTATTAGGAGATTTATACAAAGATTGTTAAGTCTACCCTATTAAAGGATTTAGAAAACTAATTCACCTGTTAGGATGAAATAGTAGATCTAACTTACAACTTGATTGCTGATTAGATCTTTGAAGTAGAGATAACCTCTTGTGATTGATATGTCTTTGCTACTCCTTAATGACCTTGTTGAATACTCTACTTTGCTGCTAATTTGCATTCACTCTTCTCAAAACATTACATGTCCATTCTATTAACATTCCTTTATGATACATTTTAAAATATATACCATTTCAATAATTACAATGCAAGGTCAACTAAAACAAAAGTAAACAAAATATTACTAAGTCAGCCAAATAGTAGAAAACTCAGGCTCTTCAAGCTAACTTGGTGACCTTTTGATACTTAGCATCCACTGCATTACTTGGCACTCAGTAGAAGTAGAAGCTTAGTCCATACTAATCACACAATGTAGCTTGGAACTTAGTAACCATTGGAGACTCAATAGGTATAGTATCACTTGGTAGATATTGAATCCTTTGTTTACCTTTTTGTCACTCAATAAACACTACATGTCCATTACTCAATAGAAATTGGCTTCACATCACACAAAATGATGACTCGGTAGACACTGTGAAGCTTAGTGACCACTATGTGATTGATGAAAACTGTAAGCTTGGTAACCACTATTGAATTGCACATTCACTTAGTAGCTTCAAGAATGATCAGTGTGAACTGCTTAACTATTGAACTTATGAGGTAACCAATAAATTCTCAGTATAAACTATAGGCTAAGTGATGAGCATGGTAACCATTCAGAATCAAATATGTGTTGTCACTAATGAAAATTATAATATAATGCCAACACTTTTTTCTAGGAAAAGACACTTTCATCTGCTTAGACAAAATAAATTCTTTGCAGACAACATTATTAGGCTTAATTATCTTAGGTAGATCTCTCATTTTAAACATACTACTAACCTTCACAATAATATCAAAAAAATGTTCTATGCCACAACCATTTTTTATCAACTTTTTCTACTAAACATGTCATTTTAGTAGGATTGAACCAAAATACATTACCTCTAGATCTTGTTCTAGTTCTAATCATCTTACCATCCTTTTCTTTGATAATGCAAGTCATCGTTGTAAATTGTAACTGATATCCCTTGTCTACCAACTTTCCAAAACTCAACAAGTTTTTCTTTAAACCATCAACAAAATAAACATCATTAGTGTTAGTTTTACCATCAAGAGTAATAGATCCAATACCTATTGTATGCTAGGTTGCATTTTTCCCAACTCTAACAATACCTCCATCATGATTTCTAAGCTTAACAAAATTGTTCATATCACTAGTCATGTGATGTGAATATCCACTATCAATTATCCAATTAGATTTCTTCTCAACTTGGAGAACTAGAGCTCTTTCTTCTCTAATTTATCTATCAAGATCATCTTCCTTGATAGCGAAAAATCCTAATTCATCATCACTTTGACTTTGACTTTTTTCATCAAATTATTCATCTTCATTAGCATACAAAAAATCTCTATCTCTTCTAGGCTTGAACTACCCTTAATAATTTTTCTCTCTTTTATGACATTTATATGCATAATGACTGAATTCATTACAAGTCCAACATTTAAAGATTTTCCTACCATCTTTTTCTCTTCTCACAAGAAGGGCTACAACTTCCTCAATCTTTCTATCCTCATCATATTTTTTACTACCAAAAAAAATCCTCTTGTTCTTACACTCCTTGATATATTAGGTTGAATGTTTAGGGCATTGAAAGCTGATTTGACTTTGGCTAGACCTCTAGACTATCTCAGATCTACTTCTACGAACTCTAACCTTCCAAGAAACATTTCCTTTGTGAAACCTATAGTGTTGGGCATTACTAGCTGGAACATCTGAGCTACTTGTTTGAATGGTGGTTTCAAACTTTTCAAGATCTTCCACATAACTTCATCATCTTCTTTAATTCAACTAAGAGATTAAATTCCTGCAACAATTTTTGATAGTCTACCAACATAACTTATTATAGATTCATGTTCCATCATCTTAGCATGTTGAGATGCACATATCCAGTACTATAATCTCATTCTTTTTGTATGTTTATCACCTTCAAAATTATCTTCTAATAATTTCCAAATTTCATAAGATATTTGAAATATCATAACCTAATTGTACTCATTCTCAAAAAGAGTTGACAATAATACTTCTTTGACTCTCATGTTACACATGAACACATCTCTCTCTACTTCACTACATTCCTCAAGATTCTTTTCATCCATAACCATCTTCTTTTATTTTGTGAAAACCCAATACCCTAGACCCATACACAATAGATGAGTCTTCATCTTCTCCTTCCAATTGTCATAGTTGACTCCATCAAATCTAGGACATATCCTTTTTGAAAAAAATTCACCATCGATCTCCCAAAGCTATTAAGCTTTCTCTTCAAGGACCTAATGCTTTGAGACCAATTGTTAGAATATATAGTCCACTAGTATAACTAAGAGGGGGGTTGGGGTGTGAATAAATTATCCAACTATTATCACATTTATCAATCTTAATAATCCTTAACAATGTGGTCAACATAAAAATTAGCATAGTAATAAATCCATACACAATAACTTTAGATATGTTAATAAGGGAACCCCATGATCAAAGGTAAAACCCTACTGGGAATGGTACCAACAAGATGATGTACTAACATAAATGATCCTTGTTATAGGATGAAACCTATTAGGAGTCTATTACAATATTAAGTACATATGAGTCCTTATTAGGAGACTTTGAATCCCTATTAGGAGATTTCAACCCTATTAGGAGTTATGGCAAATAGCTGGACCCACCAGCCAAACAACTTCAAGGTTAAGACCAATGAGCCCACTATCAAAATGATCTCTATATTATTCCTTGAAAAATAATAGATATGAAATGTAATTCCTTCCTTTGTCTCTATCCTATTTGCCAGACTTTTTCTCCTTGTGATCTTGTAATCAGATCACCAATCTCGCATCAAATAATCCCCTGGATCACTTACATGCATTTACCAAACACTCTACTCCTCGCACTTTGCAATACAATAGATATTTGATACACTTTGGAATCAAGGAAAACATCTTTCCTTTATACCATAGCTTCATAATAATTCTTTGAGTAAACCTTAAGGCTTTCCCAATTAATTAAAATAAGATAATTAATTACAATTACAATAGTACTGTTAGATAATTATCTATCACAAAACTTTATGTGTGCAACTTCAGGGCTTCTGTACTCTCTGACATCACCACTTGACTATCCACTATTATAGGTTGACTATGGAGCTCTTCATTGCATCTCAAATGTAAGATAGCAATCTAGCATTAGAATGTTATTCCTCAATGCTCCATTTTTAAAATTCCTTCAGTAAATCAAACATAACTACCATATGTCTTCAACTTTGACTTTTCACAATTAGCCACATCATCACAACATCATTTGGAACATGTCATTAACTGCACATCACTAGAAAATCAAATCGTTATCCATACTAGTTAGATATTTGATTGTTGTTTTTGATTTTTGTTTTTGTCATGAATGCAACATGCCAATGTACTACAATGCTTAGGACACTCCCCCAACTTAGTATCATCAGAATTCATGCTAAAACCTTCATGCTTGACCAGATTAGAAGATAAGAGAAATTTGTCTCATTTGAGGAGATAAACATTGCAGGACAACTTTAGGGGCCAAGATTCAATGTGGACACTAGGACCATGACAATATGGAGTATGGCCCCTAAATTGAATAAACCAACTCTCATGGAGGTAAAATATTCACCTAAGGGAAATGTGAAATTATGGAATGTCACTACTTTCTCAAGTGACCATATTCACAATTTGATGAGTACTGCATCATTGGTGGGGAAAAGAAAAATGGATATGCTTGAAGAGTAGCTATACCAAACCTATAGCATATCCATTGATGCAAGGAAAAAGTATGAGGAGGGTCTTAAGAAGACATATGCACTAGAGTAAAGAATGGTTAGCCTCAAGGATGAGGTGATGAATTTAAGAAATATAGTGAGGCCTATTACAAAGGTCAAGGATCAAGAGACCCAAATTAAAGTTGATACAATAGATGTGGGTGCAAGTCAACTAGTCAAAATAGATGAGTTGAATGCTATAAAAGAGATATAAGTAAGAACAATGAGAAAATTGTTGATTCATAAAATAGGCTCTTAAAAATATTCCTCATAAAATGTACATAGCAACTATATGTCTTTGCAGGGAGTTGAATATTAGTGTTTAAAAGAAATATCTTTGTTGTCCTCTATATTTATAACATGGGGTCCATATACATAATTCTTTTGATAGAATTGTACCAATGTTGACATAGAAAAAGATGTTACCCAAGGGAGTAATTATCGCATTAGAAAATTGATTAATAGAATTAAAGAATTTTTTGATTTTTTCATAAGAAAATTACCATTGGTCCAAAAATAATGAAGACAATTCCCACAAGGACACCTAATCTTGTACCTAGCATCATTGATGAGAGTGGGAATGTACGGGAATGGAATGAATGATCTCCCTCTTTTGATGACATTTTGAATAATGCAAGATTTTTTGCATATTGCAATAATGAGATAGATGTCACAACACTTTATGATATAATTGATTTATTATATAAAATTGAATATGAAATGGGAAAGGTTACTTTAGATGTAAAGGGAATAAAAAATGTAAAATGGAACAAGTGCTTTGATGCATTTAATACAATCAAAGATGCCACTTGGCTAGATATTGATACTGATATTGCCATCTGGGAGGTCATAGCTAGGATTAAAGCCTTACCATCTAGAGATAGCGATTGAGCATGCAAAAAAGTCAAAAATATCAAGAGCAAGGATAATTATCTGATAGAGACACCTTATCTTTGTGGTTCAAATATTGTGGTTGTGATCCTATTAAAGATTAAAAAGTTGATCCTAAAGATTTGAACTAACAACTACTCAAATTCTAGCTATCTCCAATATTCCATTTGTAACTATTTTTTCTCATGTCCAAAAGTTATTGTAACTAGATTTTGAATAGCTGTCCTCCTGTCTAAAGCTTTTTACAATCCTTGTTTCTATAAAAGGATTTTCAAGATGTGTAGTGAGGGTCTAGATTTTGATTAGTTTTAGTGATAATGCTATTTTACAATTGGTCCAAAATTTTATGTTAATTTTATGACTATTTTCAAGTTTGTATCTCAAGAACATAGTAAATAAATGAAATACCTCTTGATCTTGAGTTATATCTTGAGTCTTATATTAGATACATATATCATTATCAAGAGGATTAGTACAAAAGGAAGTTACTAAATATCTATGTTCTTAATTTCTATCTCCATTTTCATATATTTGCTATTATGAGATTAAATAAATAAAGTTCATTTTATTTAATGTAGCTTGGTTAAGCTGTACATCAGTTCATTGTTCCTTATTATTCAAGAAATTAAGAAAATTCTTTTGTGAGTTCATAGGGTTTCTAAGTATATGGAAGGGATATCATAAGAATGAGATTTAGGGTTAACAATTGACATATTTAGTTGCAAGTCAATTAAATAGATTAAAAATTACTGATATGACTATGTATAACAATGGATAAGGCACTAATCATTAGTTAAAGTACAAATGGAAGTAATTGTATTGGAACACAAATCATATTTTAAATCATTTGAACCTAGAAATGTTAAAGATGCTTTGGATAATGAAAGTTGGATTGATGGAATGAATGATGAAATAGAATAGATAGAAAGGAATAAGACCTAGACTCCTATTCCTATACCTAAGGATAAGAATGTGATTGGCACAAAGTGGGTTCTTAGAAATAAGATGAATGAAGATGGAGAAGTTTCAAGAGAAAAAACAAGGTTAGTTTGTAAAGCTTATTCTCAAGAGGAAAGTATTTACTATGGGATTTTTCTCCTATTAAAAGATTAGAAGGTGTTAGGAATTTACTAGCATATGCACCACATAAGGGTTTTAAAGTTTATCAAATGGATGTGAAATCTACACTCTTGAATGGAATTCTTGAAGAGGAAGTTAACATAGAGCAACCTGAACATTTTGTACATCATAGAAAAAGGGATATGGTTTGTGAAATACAAAAAGAATTTTATGGACTCAAGAAATCTTCCAAAGCTTAGTGTGAAAGACTTCATAACTACTTGATAAAGATTGGTTTTCAAAAAAAATGATAACAGTAGTTGTATATCAAAGAAGGTCCAGACAAGAAGATTGTATTGGGAAAAATATTCATAGATGACTTGTGCAAAGCTTTTTCAGAAGAGATGAGTAAAGAAATTGAGATGTCCATGTTTGGTGAGATAAATTATTTGTAAGATTATATATTCAATAGAAGAAAGATTATATATACATTATTCGATCTAAGCATATCAAGAAATACTAAAGAAATTTGGAATGGATAATTCAAATCCAATTAGAACACCTATGTCTATTGAACATAAGCTTTCCAAAAAATGATGATTCCAAAGAGGTAGATTAGACTACATACAGATCAATGATTGGTAAACTATAGTATGTTGTTCATACTAGACTTCACATTTCTCTTGGAGTTGGTATGGTGGAAAGGTTTGAAGAAAATCCTATAAAATCTTACAATAGCAATCAAAAGAATCATGATGTATCTAAAGGATACTAAAGATTATGGCTTATGGTACAAGAAAAGAGGTAACTTGAGTTAAAAACATTCACTAATGCTGATTGGGTAGGAAAAATTGATGACAAGAAGAGAACCAGTGGTGGGGAATTCTTTCTTGGTAAAAGACTAGTGTCTTAGACAAGAAAAAAGGAGAATTGCATCTCTTAGTCAATAGAAAAGGCAGAACATGTTGCAATAGTAATTAATTGTTCCAACATTGTTTGGTTCAAGCAACTGTTTGTAGGTATGCTGATAGAGATCAAGGATCCAATTGTTATTTTTAGTGATAACATTAATGCAATCAACATACCAAAGAATCTAGTAATGCATACCAAGACCAAATAGATTGCAATAAAATATCATTTCCTAAGAAAATTGGTACAAGACAAGGAAGTAAGGTTGGAATATGTAAATACAAAAGAATATATTGTAGACACAATAACCTTGAAATTACTTAAGGATGCATTTATACATCTAAGAGGTAAGCTAGGGGTCATTCTATTAGCATGAAAGTTGATACTATGGGGGAGTGTTGCAAAACATTGTTATGATGTATTTATAACTGTGTTTGTCATTGATGATAACATTGTAATGAGTTTGTAAAAGACTAATAGAGCCATAGACTGTGATTTTTGTATTAAGGACAATACATTACTTATTTTCTTATGCATAGTTACTGGCACATACTATAATATGTATTTGTTACTTGGGAAAGTGCACAGAACCTAAATCAATAGTGTACAGAAGATATGGTTGATATATAAAGAACTACATGGAAATAGAGCATTAGGAAAGTAGTTCCTATTGTATGACTGATACAACTCATTGTACTTGAAATGAAGGGTTGCATAGTTAATTTGAGGTAGTATATTGACCGTTGATGATGCAAAGAGTGTGCATGTACAAAAATAGCACGTGTGAAAGTTTGTATAACTGTGAGCTAACACCATTAATTAAATGTGTATTTCATTTAATTAATGTATGATGATAAAGTGTGAAGCCAACTCAAGCCAACTCGAGGATTTAATATTGAGTGTGGTATAAAGGAAAGATGTTTTCCATGTTTTAGATATGATGATTGAGATTGATGCGCAGAGAAAACTTGAAAATTACTAAGTAGTGAAGCAGAGTGAATTACCAATGCATGTAAGTGACCTTAAGTGTTATTGTTGCTAAAAAAAGAGTTTTAAATCTAATTGTACGATATAAAGGTGAAGAAGTTTGACATACTAGATAGAGGAAGAAGAAAAGATTGTTGCACATCTATTATTTTGAAAGGAATAGTACCAAGATCAATTGGATAGTGGGTTTTTTGCTATGATCCTGAAGCTATTTGGATAGTAGGTTCAACTACCTTCTACAACTCCTAATAGGGTTGGAATCTCCTATCAGGGATTCAAAGTCTCCTAATAGGGACTCTTTCTACTAAGTGTTGTAATAGACTCCTAATAGGGTCCAACCTCTAACAAGGAATATTCATATTAGTACATCATTTTGTGGGCATCATTCCCACTAGGGTTCTCCCTCTAAACAAGGGGTTCCCTAGTCAACACATCTGGTGTAATTGTGTATGAGCATCTCTTTATGGTTGCTATTTACTTTGGTTAAAAGGTTAAGATTTTTTAAGAGGATAAATATTTGAGATTGTTATATGATTGATTCACCCCCTAGTTATATTGGTGGACTATTATTTATAATAATTGGTATCAGAGCATCAAGTGCTTGAAGGAAAGTTTAACAACTTTGGGAGGTCCATGGGAAATTTTTTCAAAAAGGAAAGCCTAATATTAGATGGCACAAACTACGAAAGCTAGAAGGATAAAATGAAGACTCATCTCTTGTGTATGGGTCTAGGATATTGGTTTGTAACAAGGACATCCAAAAATATTGAAAAAAAAAATTCTTGAAAGTTGTACCAAGGAACAAAGAGAAGTATTCATGTGCAACATAAGGGCAAGAAAAGCAATATTGTTTGCTCTACCTACAAGTGAGTATAGTGAAGTGAAATAACTCAAAACATCTCATGAAATTTGGAAAACTTTAGAAGATAATTATGAGGGTGATACACATGCAAAAAGAGTTGGATTACAAAATTTACATTGTGCATTCCAAAATGCCAGAATAGTGGAAGATGAATATGTAAGAAGCTATATTGCTAGAATATCTAAGATTGTTGTAGGAATCACATCTCTTGGTGGAAAGAAATCTAATGATGAAGTAATATGGAAGATCTTGAAAATTCTAACACCACCTTTCAAGATAATAACATAGATGATTTAGTTGGTGATACCTTGTATTACTAATTTCACCAAAGAAACATTGCATGGTAGATTCAAAGTTGTAGAACATGATCTAAAACAATTTGGTGAATTAGAAAAAGTTGAGATAGCATTTAGTGCATTGAATATTAAACCTATTCTAGAAAGGAATAAAAAAGCATAGGAAGACATTGCTAGCATCAACAAGTCTATTGAGGAAAAGATCCAAGAAGGAGTGGCTCTTCTTGTGGAAAGAGAAAAAGATGATAATAATATCTTTAAATGTTGGAGTTGTAATGAATATGGTCATTATGCATCTAAGTGTCCTAAAAGAGAAAGGAAGTATAAGGGAAGATTCAAATCTAGAATACCTAGAAATTTTTTATATGCTAATGAAGAAGAAGAGGAGGAAGAATTTTATAATAAAAAAAGTGAAGATGAATTAGGATTCATAACTATAAAGGAGGATGATCTTGACAGTGAGATCAGAGAAGAAAGTGTACTGATCTAACAAGTTGAAAAGAAAGATTGGATCATTAATAGTGATTGTTCACATCACATGACTGGTGATATGAGTAAATTTGTCAAATTTAGAAGCCATGATGGAGGAATTGTCAAAGTAGGGAGTAATGTAGCCTATTGTTGGTGCTAAAAGTTGCATGGTCAATGTTGAGCACCTTTGAGAAATTTGAGCCCTATAAATGCTTTTAAATGAGTTTGTACCCAGCTATCAGTCTGAAGCCTAAGAGGTGTTTAATGCTTCTAGCACCTTTCATTCAGTATGCCTACTTGTTCCATGATGATAATTTGTCATTCCGAGCCATTTTGTAAAGTCTTGTTTTGAGCAAATTCCAAATCTGCATTTTACCCTACGTGCCAAACAACAATAGGAGGCCATGTTTGCAATTGAATATCTCACACCCATAATTGTGTCATGATTCACTAATCTGGAATTATCTAGTGCCCATACCTAAGAGCTTATGTTTCAGATTTTGAGTCATTTCGAGTTTATTTAACTAGGTTTTGAATCCCTCAAAGTTGGTAGTTTACTGTTTTCATGCTTTTGCACTTTGCACCTAATTCTGGGAAGCCCTCTTTGACATGCTATAACTTTTGACCAGTTGATCAAAATGCTAAAATTCCTTTTGCATTACATTATAGATGTCAGAGACTTGTCATGTTTCAAGTTTTAGCTCTTGCTGAATCCGTTTGATTAGTTTTCAAAAGCGATTCCAAATGGAATTTCTAAAGTTTTACTGGTGTCAATATTTGTAGATTGATTGGAACCCCTGTTCATGACATCATATCTCCTGATCTGTGATAGTTGAGATCGAATGGTTGGTTTTCTTGTGCTCTATACTAAAAATACTCCAAGTGTGCTAGTTTTCAAGTCCTGATAAATCCGTCTTCACACTTTTCTAGGGTCATTCCATTTGTAAAAAATGATATTTTACTAATGTCCTCTGTCCTACAAATGTAGGTAGTCAACTCCAGATTCTTTCCGAATTCCTCCCATGATTTTTCATGAGCCTAAATTGTAGATTTAAATTCACCTCATGACATAGAACCAGTGTCCCAAGTTTCATTTTCCCAAGTGTCTGTTTGCCCAGTTTTCCAAGCCAAATCCAAACCCAGTTTGTTGTTTTCTGACATGTTTTCTTGTAGGTAAATTTGATGAGGCAACTTTGATAGTCAATATCTTTTGATTAGGAAATCCTCATGAGATGAGATCTGGCAGGGTGCAAGAATGCAGAATCAAGATTCAGTGTGCTAGTTTTCAGGACTTGGTCAGAGGTTCAGGTTAGTTTTTGAGGCTAGTCAATGGACCTCCTGGCGCAAAAGTGAGAGGTTGAGAAAAAGGATAAGATGAATTTTTAGTGACAAATTGTTGATCGAAGTTGATTCTAATCATTTCAAAATGTTCAATAGATCAATTCATCTTTTCAGTTGTCTAGGAACAAATTTTTTTTAAGTCGGACCCACTTGGGTGGCCCAACTAATTTCATCCGACTGAAATGATAGAGGTAGGCCTGCACTATATCTATACTTGTACCCACACTGACAAGTGGAGTCTCATGACTTCTTTTTTTATCCAAGCTTCCAAGGAATGGATTGATAGTCAAATATTAACTCTCCACACATTTACAATACATTGTAGGAGCAACAGATAAGAAACTTCGAAGGAGAGGGATGGGCACGGTGAGAGAGAGGGATGGAGCGGGCGGGAAATGCAATTTGAATCATGTTGTTTCGAATCTGGAGAAAGGCGAGAGACAGGAGAGCACGTCTGCAGGAGGGCATGCAGCAAGGCATGCAGCAAGCGCAGGGCAGGAATCAGAGGGGAAAGATGAGGATGCCTCAAAGGATGGGGACCCACAGGTTATGATGCCCCATCCAGGTGAGAAGATTCCCCCTCCCCCCCATGTGGGCAGTGGGCTGTCTGGGGCATGGGGACGCTGGTCGAATCTATTCGGGATAAAACCATCAGGTAAATCGTCTTTCCCAAAAGTCATTGACAAATCTGATAAGGAGAAAGGTATTTTTGCTCTGGAAATCCCTAGGGAAATCATTGACCACAATATCCTAAGCATGGCAAACACTCTGGTAGGAAAATTTGTAGGGCCAAGACCTAATATTGATGTAGTGAGGACATTTACCAGGAGAAAATGGGACCTTAAAGGGCATGTAGAAGTGACTGCTATGGCCAAAGGCTTCATGTCATTCGAGTTCTCTTGCTCGGAAGATTTTTCTCGTATACTATGTGCTGGGAACTGGTCTTTGGGCAGATCCAACCTAATATTGCAAAAATGGACATCCAACTTGGATTTGAACAATGATTTCCAATCTCAGGTTCCAGTTTGGTTAAGACTTCCGGAACTTCCTTTGGAATATTGGCATGAGGATGTCTTTGATGGCATAGCCAGGACCTTTGGAGAGCTCCTCTCCATTGACCCTGTCACAGCAGCTAAGAAAAGATTGAACTACGCAAGAATCTGTGTAGGAGTCATCGAAGGCCAGGACATGCCTCAAGTTTTAGAACTACAATCTCGTCTGGAAAACAGATCTCAAAAGATTAACTATGAAAGTGTGCCTTTTGCTTGTTTCCATTGTAAGAAGGCTGGCCACAAGGCTGGATCATGCCCTATTTTCAAAGGGAAGAGTATGGTGGGAAAGGCTCGTCCACAAGGGGGGATAAAAGATTCTCTAGATCCCAAAAAAGAATGGAGGAAAAAAGCATCGCAAGTCAAGGCAAATGGAGAGGCAGAAGGAAAAACAAATACTGCTCCTAATGCACCCCAAGAGGAATCAGGGCCTCCTCGGGCGACTGGAAACGTAGGAGGGGGAGAAGAGAAAGGAGTGAAAGATGATTCAACACCTCTCCCCAATGCAAAGGAATCTGAGAAGAAACCTGAGGAGACAGGTGAAAATATGACTCTTCCCCCTCTGGATTCTCAGGAGGATGACTTGAAACTATCCTTTGTCCCGAACTCCATGGAAGAACTAAAGGAGGAGGGACCCATGTCCCAGGACCCTAACCCGGTGTGTTGTCCCCCCCCTTCAACAATAAACAGAATCATAGAGAGGCTGTCTGCATCGACAATGGAAGATTTGGCGAGAATTGATGCTTGGCTAGACAAAGGACTAGAGGGAGAAGAGAATCCCTGGACAGAAGTCAGGAGTAGAAAGAAGAAGAATTGCAGGGACCCTTCTCCGGTATCTCCCCCTTCTACTAGAAGCATGGCCAAGGCTGATCTCGGCCACAAATCTAACCTAGTGGGAAGGAAAAACAAGAATGAAATCAAGAAAGAGGAAGCCAGAAGAAACATTAAGGATGGTATGCAGCGCACCATCCAGGAAGCATGTTTAGTAGTTAAATCATGAAGATCTTATCTTGGAATATTCGTGGACTCAATGGAATCCACAAGCAAGAAGTTATTAGAAATATGATAAGGGACCAAAGGCCTGATGTGTTTCTAATCTAGGAAACTAAAATGAAGAAGGAAAGGATGGAAAATATTAAGTTCAACAATAGCATGAAGGGCATAGCCTCTAACTCTGAAGGAGCATCTGAAGGACTGTTGTTACTTTTCAATGATAAGTATTTCAATATAGTAGCTGAGTATGATGAAGATAACATTCTTTTCTGTAGAGTTCAACATTTGCACACCAATGATTCCTGGTTTTTAGTGAATATTTACGCCCCCAATAATAAGAGAGATAGAAAAAACTTCTGGACCAAAGTTGGTAATATGGTGCAAGATTGTGACATTAAGAAAGGTATAATCATGGGAGACTTTAACACACCGCTAGAAGATAAAGAGAAAAAGGGAGGTATGCCCCCGGATTGGGAAAGTAAATAGGATCTTTCTAACTTCATAAATAATCTGGCCCTTATGGACGTAGAGCTTAAGGGCGGATCCTTTACCTGGTCAAACAAGAGAAAAGGCCATGATTGCATTCAGGTTAGGCTGGATAGAGCTCTTATATCTTCGGAATGGCTTCAATCCTTCAGCTGCAGACTATCTCTGCTTCCCAGAATTGGTTCGGACCACTCTTCCATTTCTCTTTTAGTTTCCCCTCTGGTTCACAGGAGATACCATCCTTTCAGGTTTGAGAAAATGTGGACCTCTCACCCTGACCTCCTGGATAATATCAAGAAATGGTGGGGGATAGAGGTGGAGGGCTCAGCCATGTTCAGAGTCACCAAAAAACTTAGCAATGTGAAGAGGATGATTAAAATTTGGAACAAGTCTGATTTTGGTCATATCTTCCATGAAAAGAAAGAGTTATTTGATAATCTAACTATTATCCAAGATTGCATTCAGAAGGAAGGTTACACTAAGACCAACAGGGTTTCGGAGCTCAAGACCCTGTCTAAAATTCATAACATTATTAATAAGGAAGAAAATTTTTGGAGGCAAAGATCGAGGATCACCTGGCTAAAGGAAGGAGATCGGAACACTAAGTTTTTTCACCTAACCACCCTCAAGCACCGTGCTAGTAATAGGATCTATGGTATTAGAAAGGGAAAGGAGCTATTAACTGAAGAATTTGCCATCTCGGAAGAAGCTGTTTCCTTTTTCTCTAGCCTTCTCTCTGAGGACCCAATGCTTTCCAATTTGGACCAGGAGGATTTGTTACACTGTATCCCTCAGATCATTCAACCTATCCATAATAAACTACTCTGTGCTATTCCTAATGCTTCGGAAGTTAGAGAGGCTCTCTTTTCTCTACCTACTGACAAGGCTCCAGGCTCGGATGGTTTTCCCACTTTTTTCTTCCAAAGGTTCTGGCCGGTGATCATGGGAGAGGTTGTTCAGGCTGTCCAGGAATTCTTTGGAGCCAAATCTATTCTCAAGGAGCTAAACTTGACTTTTGTGGTTCTCATTCCTAAATCCCCTGGGGCGGACTCGTTGGACAACTTTAGACCTATTAGTCTGTGCAACTCACTCTACAAGATCATCTCTAAAGTTCTCACTTTAAGAATGCTCAAGATCTTGCCCATGATAATCTCGCAGCATCAATCAGGTTTTGTTCCAGGGAGACAAATTTTGGATTCTTTCCAGATGGTGCACGAAGTCATCCACTCTCTTGAGGCATCCAAACGGGAAGGTATGTTTCTCAAACTGGATCTTTCTAAAGCTTATGACAGGGTGGACTGGTCTCTCCTTGGGAAGGTCCTCTCAACTTTTGGCTTTGACAGTAAAGTTTGCAAAATTATCTCTCAATTGGTGTCCACCTCCTCCTTGGCTATTCTGGTTAATGGAGTCCCTTCTAATTTTTTCAAACCTTCCAGAGGCCTTAGACAAGGAGACCCCCTTTCACCCATTTTGTTCATCATTTTAGCTGAATGCTTAGGAAGGATTATAGACTGTAGAAAGCTTGAGGCTTGTATCAAAGGGATCCTTCCCTCCTCTAATTGCGTTCCCTTCACTCATCAGCAATTTGTTGACGATACTATCTTGGGGGGGGAAGCTTCTGTCAAAGAGGCCAGAGCCTTGAAGAAGATTCTTGATACTTACTCCAGTGGGATGGGTCAGCTGATTAATTGGAACAAAAGCTCACTCTTTTTCATCAACACCTCTGAGTTTAGACAAAGAAAAATCGCTAGGATTCTGGGTTGTGGGGTAGGCTCTTTCCCCTCTACCTATCTTGGTCTCCCTTTGCGATCCTCACCCCTGGAGTCTTTTTGGAATGGTATTTTGGAAAGATTCAACAGGAAGATGGCTGGTTGGAAAGGGGTCTCTCTTAGTCAAGTGGAGAAATGCCTCTTAGTCAAATCTTCTCTTCAAAATCTGCCAATCTACGCCCTGAGCCTCTTTGGAATTCTGGGGAAAATAGCTGAAAGAATGGAGAAAATCCAGAGAGACTTCCTTTGGAATGGTAATGAAGGGAAGAAAAGATACCCTCTTGTTGCTTGGGAGAAGGTTTGCCTCCCTAAGAGGTACGGAGGTCTGGGCATTAGAAAGATCACCCACCTCAATAAGGCTCTCCTAGCTAAACAAATATGGTGGATCTTCAGTAGCACCGGTGAATGGAGGGACACCCTGGTAAACAAGTACCTTAGAAGACCCACTCTTCTTTTCACCCTTTTTAATGAAGATATCCCAAAAGGATCGAACATTTGGAATGGGATCATGAAAGCCAGGGACCTGGCTAAGGCCAGGATATCATGGAAATTGGGAAATGGGAAGGACATCCAGTTCTGGTCGGATAGATGGCTTTCCCAAGATCCACTTATCAATAACCCTATTTTTGAGAGATGGATGCAAGCTTGTATTGATCAAATTGGGTCCAAAGTTTGTGATTATTGGAATGGCCAGGAATGGAGTGACCTATCCCTCATCTCTGAGGACTTGACTCCTATAATGCTTATGCTCAATTCCATGATTCCTATCAATTTGGGGGATGAGATGGTCTGGAGGGATAATCCCAATGGAAGATACTCAGTTGCCTCAGGCTATAATTCCCTTTGGATCTTAAAAGAGAAGGCCCCTTGGGCGGAGGCTTGGATTCCGAGTCTCACTCCAAAGATCAACATTTTTTACTGGCTGGCTCTTCAGAACAAAATCCTTACTCATGACAATCTCATGAAGCGAGGACATGTTATGCCCAGTAGATGTCCCTTGTGTAAGAATCAGGCTGAGACCGGAAATCACATTTTCATCTTATGTGACTATGCCAGGGAGGTGTGGAATGTCATCACACATGATAATGAAACCCTCTGGTGTAAACCGGATAATCTCATGGATTTTTTCCATCAGTGGAAAGGTCTTTGTAAGATTGCTGGTCGGCAGGATCACTCAGACTGGATTTTACCCCATTTTTGCTGGGGAATTTGGAAGGAAAGGAATAATAGAATATTTAGAGACAGAGAGGAGCCGGCTATAATCCTTGGCAGGAAGGTCTCGAAGAATATAAAAGAAAATCTCCAAGTGCTAAAGGAGGAAGAAGAAGAAGAAGGGGACAGAAAGATAGCTAAAGAAAAAAATAGGAACCTCAAAAGGCAGGATGCTAGTTGGCTTCTCCCCCCAGATGGTTGGTCAAAAGCTAACTTTGATGGGGCTTCTAAGGGTAACCCAGGCCCTTCAGGTTGCGGTGGAATCATAAGAAATAGCTATGGGGAGGGAATAGCTACCTTTGCTTCCCCGCTGGGAATCCAGACTATTCATTTGGCTGAAGCAAGAGCTGCGAGTAAGGTGGTCAAGTTGGCTTTTGAAGCCGGGATTACTAAAATCTGGCTTGAGGGGGACTCCAAAAACATTATTAATACCATTAATGGTATTTCCCCTCCCTCGTGGATGATTGCGAACATAATTGCTGAGACTTGCGCCACTCTCACAAAGTTCGATAAGGTCCACGTCACTCATGTTTACAGAGAGGCAAACCCAGTCACTGATTGGTTTGCTAATAAAGGGGTTAACACCACCAATAATCTGACCTAGCATGCCGGAAAAGATTTTCCGACGGAGGCAAAGTTGCTTATTGACCAAGATAATATCTTGGGAAGGACGGCTCAAATCCAATGCAATTATGGATAATAAAGATTGCTTAAAAAATGGTAAGTGCCATTATTGGCATCGTGATTTTCACCAACAAAAGGGGTACCATGCTCGAGATGGAGAAGTAGTCTGCTAGGTTGGGTCTCTGTCCTTTGGTTTTTGTTTCTCCTGGCTTTGGCTTTTTGTCTGGTCTCTGTTTTTCTGGTTGGTTCTCTGGCCTTTTTAGTGGGCAGTTGTTTCGGGCTGGGCCTTTGGGCTTATTTTCAGCCGTAAGGCTTATGTTTTGGCTGGGCATTTTTTCGCTTATTTTCATCCTTTCTTGTTGTTAAACTTATGGGTTTCAGGACCCCTTAAAACCTGTTTACCTTATCAAAAACTCTCCACACATTTGAAAAAATGCCAACTCAGTTAAAGAGGTTTTGGTGAAGATCATTGAGGAGTTGTTGGAGGTTACTTCTTCAATGAAAGGTTAGGAAGCCAGAGAAGGCCTTGTAGGTAAATTTTTTGCATATGGAGCATTGGTAAGATTTGGACGTTTAGAGGTAAAGAACTTTCTTGCTTCAAATGAGGATGTCTACGAATTAAAAGACCCGAAGACTCATGTTTTTAAGGGAAAAAGACATCCATGCCTCACAAGAATTTGCTAAATGTAGACTTTAAGCCACTAGACAAAGAACAAGGATGGTAGATGTTTAAAAGAGCAGAACATGCTGATGTCACCATGTAAAAGTGTAGTCAACAATGCACTTAAAGCACAAGCCACTACTAACCTAAAGAAAGCCGCAGGGGAGAAGAAGATCACGCCATGTTTAGAGGGCAGTCAACAATTTGAAAATGACCAAGCTAATGCAGGCAAGGAAACAAAGCTGCATCCAAGCATGAACCTATAGATTTGAGGCAAAGGAGCTGCCAAGTCTGAGAAGAGCACCCCATTCACATCAAAGTAGACTGCCAACAAAATAATGGTGGAAATAAAAATGTAATAAGAAGACTCATGCCTAGGCCACTAAAAGGAAGCCACCCAAAGAGGTGAAGCTATTCACGTGAAAGAAAAAGTAGGCAGTCACAAAGTGAACAAAGCAACATACAAAGGATGAGGCCGTAGCTTAAAGATACCATTTGAAGAGGTGCCCATGGCAGGAGCATTCAGACATGCTAAAGACCAAGAAAAATCTTCCAATAGAGGGCAGAGCAGCCCCATGCACATGCTAAAAAAGGAGGGGAAGCAACACAGCGGCATTAGACTTAGATGAAGTCTTAAAGAGCAAAGCCATAGCAGGAACAAGCAGCCCATGTCCAAAGAGGAAACTTCTTGTGTAGGTGTTGGCACCAGTATGAGAAGAACCTACAGTAAATAGAGGAACAGCTAGAAAAAAGAGACCCCACGTGTAGGCCATAGAAGTAGACTAGCACAGAGGTAGAACCAATCAATGCAAAATGTCAAGCAGCATAAAGAAGCCATAGATCCAAGAAATGGATGTTACAGGCAATTAGAAAATTCACCACGCATTGAATGAAGCCGCAAGGCAAGAGCTTTATCCCATATTGATTATGTGGGAGTGTTATTAAATGTTTAAATACCTTTTCAAATGATATATATTGTGAACTAAGGAAAGAGCCTTAAGAAAAGGGCATGGTATGTGGTGGACCCTACGATGATGTCAGCTAGCATATCGATTAAGTAAATTTTTAAACAAAGAAGCTCATTCACTGATGTGGCAAGAGATGAACACGATCGTGCCATGTGGCAAATCGAACGACGCCCGCATTCCTGCAATATCAAACTGCGCGAGAGTTAAATAAAGTGGGAATGTGAGAAGCTTCCATGTGGTAGCGAGTCACACAGATGATGAGATGGCATTACAAAGCATTTCAAGTGGGAGGCACTCAGATCATGACACGTATCACGATCTGATGGACGATGCAATCCCACATTATGAAGTTGTAGGGTGGTTAAATAATGCGAGAAAGAGGGCTTGCAACATGTAGCAGTGAGCCTGCCCAGTAATGACGTGGCCTTGCATCCAAAGAGGTCAGCCAATCAAATGCAGACACATGGCAAAAAGATGGTCAAAGAAGAGTTGACCCAGATGGATAAAGGATCAAAAAAATGGAAAATCATTTTAAAATGTGATTTAAAATTGTTTTCAAATGATGATGCATTCACATTGATTTTAAATCAAAAAGGAATTTTGTTCTAAAGTTTTAACTTTAGAACATTTAAATTTTTCAAATTTTCAATGTTGCAGACATGAGTGCCATGCCAGGGGGACATTTTTTAAAATGATTTTCAATGGGTTTCTGATAAGAAAAGATAGTGATATTATATATCGCCAGAATCGGGAGAAGACAAACTTTTCGATTCTAGAGTCATTTTTGCATAGGAAGTAATTGGTTCATGCTACAGGGGGATTTGTCTCAAGTACCTGAATTGCATTTGTATTCAGACTAGGAAGTTCAAAATTGTTTTCCAACATGGTAATGACCTAAATGTCAACAAAAGACAAGGAGAATGTAGTTTGGGGCAATTTTTAACTACATTCAAATCAGTTGAATCTGAATTTCATTAGCATTTCATTTAGTTCAGATTTTTTGGTAAGCAAGAGGTTTTCATCATGAAGTTATCAGATATTTTGCCAATCAGTTACAGAATAATGATGAGAACAAATCAGATCAAATGGTAGAGAGACGAGGAAGGTTTTTAGTTGCACAAGATGGAATTCCAAATGGACACTTTTCATCTTCAGTTTCAATCTAGGAATTCATCTCCTTGCTATATTATTCTTTCTTTCTTCCATTTGAAGGGTTCCAATTTTTAGGACTTGTGAGACCACAAGATTGGCTCCAATTTTATAGAGTTGTGATACCAATTTTCTCAGTTTTCTTCCTATTATGAACAACATATTATATTTCTTTTGAGGCATTTATATTACACAGTCATTCTATGTGCATTTTTTGAATTTTGATATGCAGATGATGTATTGTTTCCAAGGAAATTAATGCAAGAGTTTCACCTTTCTTAGTTTCATTTTGATTCTCATCTCCTGCTTCTGTTACTTGCAATGTTCTATGTTTAAGAACTAAGAGCTTGAACCCAGTTACATCCCCTTAAGGTTGTATAATAGAATAGATTTGTTGTTGGAACAAAGCTCCAAGTAAATGCTTGTTTATACTGATAGGATTGCAGGTTACACCAGAAGGATATCACCATAAGTATGAGAGTTTTAATGAATATTGATGTCTATTTGCAAGTTAAATAGATAGATCAAATTCTTGAATGTTTGAGTATATTTCAAGTATCCATCTATATGTGAAGATTTAGTTAGTACCCAATGGATAAGGGACTAGTCAGCTTGAAGGATGTGTGTTCTTTGTTGTTGCATACCTGATTATGTTGAGAAACCAAACCAAAATGAATATTATTTTACCATTTTATGTTCTAAAGAACTATATGTGTAGGTCATGGCTTATTTGTGGTTACTTTGCTTGGTTATGATTAGCTACTATGATCAGGAGATTTACTAGCAAATTGAAGAAGAATATTGACCATATCTGCTATAGAGGGTAGTCTTGTAATGAAGTAGACAAATCCCTTAGGTTTGCCCACCTTGGCTTTGTAGAGCCTAAAGTGAAGTGAGTCCTAATATGACTCTGTTAATTGGCCTAGAACTAAAATTTAGCCTTGTTGAATATAGGATTTAGCTCATCCTTAGGCAGTTCCCTGGTCTTTGTTTCTTGGTATCAGGTTTAAATCTACCTGGTATGTTCTTTACCAAAAAGAACACCAACACCTATCAAATTACATGAATTGGATCTATCACACTAGATGGTAAACCAAATACTGATGATGTTTATTTTGTTGATGGACTAAAAAATATCTTGTTAAGTGTTGGACAACTTATGGACAAAGGTTACTGTATATGCGAAATGTGGCCTTATGCTTCACACACACTTCAACATAGTCTTTATATGAGGATTCATCCCAGAATGAACATTGGATTGTCCATCCAAAAATCATCCAAAAAGGTGACTTGTTTCCTTCTATCTAAATGGATTTTTCTTGTTAATATCCTCAGAATTGAGGTGCGAGCAACCAGACCCTCTAAGAATGAAGGATTTGAAAATGAGATGCAACTAATCTATGTGAATATGCAAATTAATCTAAAGTGAGATATGCAAACTAGTCTAAGAACATATAAAAGAAACTATGCTAAAGATGTATGCATATTAGATCTAGATGAGAATTAAGCTAATAATGAAAATCTATGGCAATGTAATAAGCTTAAATGAGTATGCAATTTGGCAGCAATTCGATTTAAATTCTAATTCATCCTCTAAAATGAAGAAATGAGGGTCTCTTAAATAGACTTTCCTGGAAACCTCCAATGGTTGAGATCAATTTCAATCAACGGTTAGGATTGAAGATGAAGTTCAGTCATAAATGAAGATTCCCAAATCAAAGGGAGTTAACTGGCTCAGATATGAGTGTAAGAGTTAGTCAACTCAGATAGACTTTAGTTTTAGAGTAAGTGATCTAAGTCATTTCCAATTTGATCAGTAGTGAACTAGGAATTTCCCTTTTTTGAACTGAAAAGAGATTTTAGAGAGATATTTAATTTAATAAAATGAGATATGCTCTCATAAATACCTTTTCTATTCAATTAAATAATTTCATTTAATTAATTAGAGATACTTTTCTATTTAATTAAATAACTTCATTTAATTAATTAGGAATGACTTCCTATTTAATTAAATAACTTTTCTTAATTAATTATAAATAGCTTTCCATTTAATTAAATAATTTTGTTTAATTAATTAAAAATAGGCATATTTATTAAATTAAATTAATTTAATTCCTTAGTACATTAGCCTTAGGACATAATTTAATTTTTTGAAAGTGTAAATACTTTAAATTAAATTAAATTGTAATCAATAGGTTTAATGTGACTAATATGAATCAATACTTTAGGAATTAAATAATGAGTATGATGAATGCAGATTTAGGTTTTCTGCATTTGACAATTAAGTCAAGTAGCAAGTAGCAGAATAAGAATTGCCTAGTGACATAGGACTTTAGAATCGATCAGAAATAGACCAGAATTGGTGATCATGGCAATAAGCCAATTTTGGGGTATTACAGTTACCAATTGCAATTTGGTAATGACACATGCATTATCAAGAACAAGGAAAGAAAACTACTTGGTACTATCTCATGAACTAGAGGTAATTTATTTTAGTTAAACTCTACTAGAACAACATGTTTGGTAGCTAACGTTGACAATAGTTGGTTGTAGATGTAAGAATTTGGTATCGCTCTCATACCATACAAGAATTTTCCTTAGAGAAAAATTCACCCAAGACCAAGAAGCTCAATGACTAGCATAAAATAGACTAAATGAAGTATGATTAGAGTAACAATATGATATTTAATTGATTTGATTGATTAATAGACTAGAGGTGACTATATATAAAGGTCTTTAAGATCCATCTAGAATGTCTCTAGAATGAACTAGGAGACAAGCATGAAAATTAAGAACACACCCTCCATTATGCATGAATATATTTGTATCAATGAGAGGATAATAATGAAAATATGTCTCTCATGTAGAGATGTTGTAGACACCATGTGCTAAATTAGAGTTGTTTACTCATGTGTTGTCAACATGAAAACTCATATGAATTTACATACTCCAAGGTTTCTAACCTAATAAGTAATAAAATAATGCATTTAACCTAAGTAAACTGAAGTAAAGTGTAAATAATAATTATTTACACTAACACCCCCCCTTAAGTGCAACTTAGGGGAATGCATTTAAGCTCACAAAAGCTATGATGAAATGCATAATGGGTCTTGGCTACTAGGCCATGTTAGGTACCCATGTATATACTATAATTCTATACAATGCAAGAAAATCTCCTTGCAAATGGAGAAAGAGGAAAAACTTCATGGGAAAAATCCTCCCTCAAAAAGAGAGATATGTACAATAAAGAAAGATGCATGAATGGATGGAGTAATCAGGACCCCCTTCCTTATGACATACATCATGCATATACAATAGAGAATTCTTCCATGAAATCCCTATTTACATATAGTCAAGTTTTTTATTAGTGACAACACTTATTCAAATTCTATATATAGTGCTTACCATGTACTATAGTTTAGACCAAGCAATTCAGTGTTTGTCAAGCACTATAGCTCAAATCGAGCAATTTAGTGTTTGTTGAGCTTTTTAGTTTCTACTAAATTAATAGCCTAAGTCAAATGAATCTAGTGTTAGTTGAGTTGAATGAAGAATAATATCTACCAAGTACAGTCATGGGAAATAGGAAATGCAGTTTGTACCAAGTTACACAGTATCTATCGAGTCTCTAGTGTATACTAAGTTCAAAACTACATTGAAGTGATTACTATGGACTGAGCTTCTAGTTCTACCAAGTGTATGATGATGCTAAGTAATGACAATGGATGTTTTGTATTAGAAACTCACCAAGTCAATTTTCAAAACCCGAGTATCTACATTTGGGCCAACTTTATAATATTGGTGTTAACTTGTGTAATGGCTGACTTTGTAACTATGTAAATTGGATTGATATATATGTAATGTATTGTATCATATCCAATGTAGTAGAATGAAATATGAGATAATGTGAATAGAATGTATGTTGGAATTAAAGGTAGAGTAACTAAGAGGGGGGTGAATCAGTTACTTACAAAAAAAAAAAACCCATAGATCCCTTAGATGTCTTAAAGATCTAGTTACTGCTGATACTCAATAAACATAACTAAAATGTTGTAACTTGGTAATTTAAATTGTTACTTATTTTCAAGCAAACATGCATGCAATTGAAAACAAAATGAACACAAGAGACACTAGATTTAATGTGGAAACCCAATATGGGAAAAATCACCAAGTAACTAGTCACCAATTATTCACTCTTCTGAAATGAGCCTTGTTAGGAGCCAACCATGTTAAAGGTTACAATACACACTATTAGGTGTGACCCTATTAGAGGATTTAATCACCTTGTTAGGAGTGGCCTTGCTAGAGGTCTTTAGAACAATTCAACTAAACTATCACCTTGTTAAAGGATTTACAAAATGGTTGTTAAACCAACTTTGTTAAGAGATTTGAAATCACTACTACAATGGCTAGAAAGTAGAAATTAATTGACCTAAACAAGATGCAACTGAATTTGCTAACTATAGGTCCTTGTTCAATATTATTAGATCCTCCTTGATCAAGTATAGCTTTGTTGCTCCTCAATGATCTCTGATCATCCTTCAAATTCACTTCCACAATAATCAATCTTCATATCACATTAATTCCACACATACTTTCACTTCACACTTAGAATTTGCAGCTTGACCTCTTAATTATACCATTTAGATTGTCAAGTCGGCCTATTTACATGTTACATTTACCAATAAACCATACATCAGTCAGCTACAAATATTACTCTAAACAAATAAACATTATTTCATAAAACAATGAAATCCTTTACTGCCCAACCCTTCTTGGTAAATACTACTTCTAGAAATTTCCTAAGTTAACCTTCTTGACTTGGTTAATATTGTAATATCTGTAAAATCCTTTGGCTGCCAAGTTTACTCAGTAAGAACTAAATTCCTTCATGAGAGCTCAGTAAGAACTACTTCTACCACATTTCCTTTGATGACCAAGAGAACTCAGTAAGAACTATTTCTACCACATTTCCTTTGATGACTGAGTGAGCTTGGTAAGAACTATTTCTGCCACATTTCCTTTGATGACTGAGTGAGCTCGGTAAGAACTATTTCTACCACATTTCTTTTGATGAATGAGTTAGCTCGATAAGAACTATTTACTTAGTAGATACAGCAAGTTTTCTTTACTAAACTCTTAGGCTCGGTAGATTCTGTCCTTTTGCCTTGTTGACCTTTTGAGCTCAGTAGACTCTATCTAATGATTGATATGACATTTGTGTGACATCAAAGACAATACACAATTGAACAATTGTATCCAACAAACTCCCTCTTTGGCATTGATGGCAACACAACATGTCAGAGTAGAATAAAATTTTAAAACAAGTCTTTTACCTTTCTTCTTCAAATACAAAAAACTCCCTCTTTCATAATAATCTCTCCCTCTTGCACAAACTCTTATTATTTTGCAAATTTTAGAAAGATATGACAATATATTCTCCCTCTTTGAAAACACATACCAAAGATAACTCAAAAAAACTAAATAGAATTGTACCTAATGTACTGATTCATATGCAATGTCTTCATTAGTTTGTTGCATCAACTAATTGATCTTCAATTTTATTTCTATTGATGCATCACTAGAACTATATTTTAGTGAGCTTTAGATAGGGGAATGACCCCTAACTTACCTCTTAGATACAAGAATGCATCCTTAGGTAAAGGCTTTGTGAATATGTTAGCAATTTATTCCTTTGTATGGAGATATTCCAATCTTATTTCCTTTTCTTGCACCAATTCTCTAACAAAGTGATACTTTATGGCAATATGCTTGGTTTTTGAATGCATCAGTGGATTCTTGGAGATGTTAATTGCACTTGTGTTATCACAAAACTTAACAACAGGTTCTTTGATTTCTTGCTTCATACCTTCCAATAATTGTTTGAACCACACAATGTTTGAGTAGTTTACTACTGCTACAACATATTCAGCCTCTACTATGGATTGAGATGTACAATTTTACTTTTTTCTTATCCAAGAAACCAACCTTTTTCCAAGAAAGAAAGTTCCTCCACTTGTGCTCTTTCTATCATCAATATTTCCTGCCCAATCTACATCAGTGAACACCTTTGAATCTAGATTTCCTCTAAGTTTATACCATAATCCATATTCTTCAGTTCCTTTTAAGTATCTCATGATCCTTTTGATTGCCATCATGTGATTTTCTTTTGATTTTGCTGTGAATCTTGCTGCAATTCCTATTGCAAGGGCAATGTCTGGTCTTGTGTGCACTATATATTGCAACTTTCCAATCATAGATCTATACAATGTCTGATCCACTTCCTTTGATTCATCATCCTTGGTAAGTTTTAATCTAGTACACATAGGAGTCCCAACTAGTTTGCAATTTTCCATACCAAACTTTTTTAGTATCTCCTTGATGTATTTAGATTGAGTGATGTAGATGCCATTCTTATACTGTTGAATTTGAATACCAACAAAGAATTTAATTTCACCAAACATTAACATTTCAAATTCCTTGTTTATTCATTCTAAAAATTCTTTGCAGAGATCATCATTTCCTATGAACAAAGTATCATCTACAAATATTTCTGCCAAAATAATCTTATTATCTAATTCTTCCTTTATGTACAAACTACTATTTTCATTAGTTCTTTGAAAACCAATCTGAATAATATAGTTATCCAATCTTTCATACCATGCTCTAGGGGCTTGTTTTAGACCATATAATGCTTTATGCAATTTGCAGACCATGTCCTTCTTGTCTGCATCAACAAAACCTTCAAGCTATTCAATGTAAATCTCTTCATCTAATATGCCATTGAGAAATGCTGACTTGACATCCATTTGATAAACTTTGAATCCTTTGAATGAAAAATATGCAAGTAAGGTTCTGACACCTTCCAATATTGCAATAGGAGAAAAAGTTTCTCCATAGTCTACACCTTCTTCTTGAGAGTATCCTTTGCATACCAGTCTAGCTTTGTTCCTTGATACCTTACCATCTTCATTTATTTTTTTTCTGAATACCGACTTTGTTCCAATCACATTTTTGTCTTTGGGTCTACGTATAAGAGTCCATTTTTTTCTCTATCTATTCTATCTCTTCATTCATAGCTTCAATCCAACTTTAATTTTTTAGTGCATCTTTGACATTTCTAGGTTCAAAATTAGCAAGTAAACAAGTGCCTTTTAACTTACTTCTTGTCATTGTTCCTTCTGATTTATTTCCAATGATCTGATCTGGTGCATGATGCTTTCTGACATACTTGGCTAACATGGGTTCCTTTCCTTTTGAATGACTTGCATTTTTATCCTTCTATGTCTCAACTTCTGGTTCTGATTCTAGTTGCTTGGACATGGTAGATGCTAACTCAATAGCTTTTGTTTGCAACTTAGATTCTTGCAGCTTGGTAGGTACTGACTTGGTTTGAACTTCTTATGACTCGATTAATGAAGATTCTGGAGTTGAGGATTCTTGATTAATAGGTATACTTGGAATTGTATCAAGTTCCATGTAAACAAATTTTAGTCTTTAGGTTTCTTTCTTCTTTCTTCTTCTGTTCTTTCTGCAAACTCATCAACTTTGGCATGTGCACTTTCTATGACTTTGTGAGTAGATAAGTTCAAACATCTATATTCTTTTCTTTTGCAAGAGCATCCCAAAAATATTCCTTCATCACTTTTTACATCAAATTTACCTTTTCTAGATTCTTTCAAAATGTAACATTTGCTTCCAAATACTTTTAGATAACTTACAGTAGGTTTGTAGCCATACCACAACTCATAGGGTGTTTTGAATGAGTCCTTTTTCAGCTATACTCAGTTCAAGGTATGAACTACATTGCTAATAGCTTCCTTCCAATATTTGATAGCAATTTCTTTCTCAATCATTAAGGTTCTTGCACAATCCATGATAGATCTGTTCCTTCTTTCTACTATTCCATTTTGTTCATGAGTTCTAGGTGCTGAAACCTATCTTTTGATTACCCTTTCAATGAAAAAGTTATTGAACTCATGTGAAATGAATTCACCACCTCTTTCATACCTTAAGCATTTTAGTCTTTTGCCTATCTCCTTTTCTACTCTGCCAAATAACATTTGAACTTTTCAAATGCTTCTGATTTCTCTCTTAGGTACATGGTAGTCATCACTCTTGAATAATCATCAACAAACAGAATGAAAATTTTTTCACCAGTATAACTTTCAATGCCAATAGGTCCACACAAATTAGTATGCACAATTTCTAGAACTTCTTCAGTCTGATAGTTCTTGCTTTTAAAACTAGTCTTTCCCATTTTACCAATTTGACAATTCTTGCATAGACCAACCTCAGGTTTCTTTATGTTAGGAATACCTCTTAATTTCTTGAATTTACTGATCTTTATCAAGTTTTCAAAGTTTACATGACATAGCCTCTTATGCCATAACCAAGTTCAAGATAAAATAAGTTACCTTTGTTTGCGTGCCTAATCCAATTAGCTTTCCTTTGCCATCTAGAAATCTTGCTTTTCCATGCATAAATTCTACTTTGAGTCCATTATTGAATAGTTGTGCCACACTCAAAAAAGTATGCTTTAGTCCTTCTACCAAATATGCATTATCACATACAAGTTCCTTGGTTAGTGAGATTCTTCCTTTTCCTTTTATACAACAAGGTTCATTGATACCAAATTTTACACTACCACCATCATAGTCTTCAAAGTATTCAAACTTAATTTTATCACTAGTCATGTGATGAGAACAACCACTATCTATGATCCATGTATCATTTCTACTTATATGAGAAATGAGTGCCATTTCTTCATCATTATTAGATTCATCTTTCATAGAAATGTAGACAACTTCATCTTCTTCTTCTTCATCAAAATCATTAGAATATTTAGCCATGAAAAATGTTTTCATACCTTTATCCTTGAATGATTTGAAGTCTTTCTTGCCATTGTTCTTGTGACCTTTCTTCTTATCTTTGTTCTTCTTATTCAGGCACCTAGCTGCAATATGTCAAATTTTTTCACAAGAAAAGTAGATTAGAGGAACCTTACCTTTGTATTTTCCTTTGCCTCTTGAATATTTTCTTGCTAGTAGAGCTTCAACCACCTCAAGATCACTGTTTGAACTTTGTTCTAATTCTTCATCACTATCTGATTGTAGATCCTTCATCTTTTTCCTTTTTTCTTTGAGTGAAAGCTTGGCTTCAAATGTTGATTCAATGTTCTTGACAATTGGAACATAATTGTCATAGTTGTCTAGCTCAAATGCAATCAATCTTCCAACTATGGCCTCTAAATTTATTTTATGATTTTCCTCACATCTTCTTTCTTGAATTGCAGAGACTCTAATTGCATAAATGGGAAGTAGAGTTCTAAGAACTTTACTTATAACTGTCTCATCATTGATATCTTTGATTGCATTAACACATGCTTTAACTCTTTCAACATACTTTGGAATGTTTTCATCTTCTCTCATCCTCATTCGATCAAATTGTCCTCTCAAACTTTCTTCTTTGGCTCTTCTCACATTATCTCCTCCATAGATCTCTTTTAGCTTGTTCCACATTTTAATGGTAGTTTTGCAATCCTTGATATCATCAAATTATTCATAACTCAGAGTAGATGTTATATCTATCATCATGTTATTGTGAGTCTTCTTTTTAGCAATATCATTGATAGATAATGTACCAGAAGGTTCTTCATATTTTTCATCGAGGTACTTCAGCCCTGTATCAACAATAGAAGCTAGATGAAGCCTCATCAATGCTTGCCATGCTAAGAAGTTGTCACTATTAAGTCTTGGAATTTTCCTTTTGTAAGACATCCTGATCTTTAGCTTAGATCCTTGAAATCTTTTCCTGTAAGCACCAAAAGCTCTAATACCAATTGTTGGAATTAAAGGTAGAATAACTGAGAGGGGGGTGAATCAGTTACTTACAAAAAAATTAATCCATAGATCCCTTAGATGTCTTAAAGATCTAGTTACTGCTGATACTCGGTAAACATGACTAAAATGTTGTAACTTGGTAATTTAAACTGTTACTTATCTTCAAGCAAACATACATGAAATTGAAAACAAAATGAACACAAGAGACACCAGATTTAACATGGAAACTCAATATGGGAAAAACCACCAAGTAACTATTCACCAATTTTTTACTCTTCTGAAGTGAGCCCTGTTAGGAGCTAGCTTTGTTAAAGGTTACAATACACACTGTTAGGTGTGACCCTGTTAGAGGATTTAATCACCCTATTAGGAGTGGCCTTGCTAGAGGTCTTTAGAACAATATAACTAAACTGTCACCTTGTTAGAGGATTTACAAAATGGCTGTTAAACCAACTCTATTAAGAGATTTGAAATTAATGCTACAATGGTTAGAAAGCAAGAATGAATTGACCTGAATAAGATGCAACTGAATTTGCTGACTACAGGTCTCTATTTAGCATTATCAGATCCTCCTTGATCAAGTATAGCTTTGCTTCTCCTCAATGATCTCTTATCATCCTTCAAATTTTCTTCCACAATAATTGGTCTTCATATCACATTAATTTCACACATACTTCCACTTCACACTTAGAATTCACAACTTGACCTCTTAATTATACCATTCAGATTATCAAGTCGACCCATTTACATGTTACATTTACCAATAAACCATACATCAGTCGGCTACAAATATTACTCTAAAAAAATAAATGTTATTTCATAAAATAATGAAATCCTTTACTACTCGACCCTGCTCAGTAAATATTGCTTTTAAAAATTTCTTAAGTTAACCTTCTTGACTCGATTAACATTGTAATATCCATAAAATCCTTTGGCTTCTGAGTTTATTCAATAAGAACGGCTTCTATCACATTTCCTTTGATGAGCAAGTGAGCTCAGTAAGAACTATTTCTACCACATTTCCTTTGATGACCAAGTGAGCTCTGTAACAACTATTTTTGTCACATTTCCTTTGATGACCGAGTGAGCTTAGTAAGAACTATTTCTGCCACATTTTCTTTGATGACCGAGTTAGCTCAGTAAGAACTGTTTACTTGGTAGATACTGCAATTTTTCTTTACTAACCTCCTATGCTTGGTAGATTCTATCCTTTTGCCTTGCTGACCTTCTGAGCTTGGTAGACTCTATCTGATGACTGATATGACATTTGTGTGACATCAAAGACAACTAACAATTGAACAATTGTATCCAACAATGTAAGCATGCAAATGTGAATCAATAGTAAAGTGAAGTGTATTGTAAGGCCATATCAGGAGCAACAGAGTTATATCTATCACATAAAGGTGATTAGTACTTCAAGGATCTCAATCAAAAATTCAGTTTTAAGTAAAAGATCTATTGTTTCATTGTGATAGGTGAATCAAATTCAAATCCTTTAATAAGGTAGACTTAATATTCTTTTCTTAAATCTCTTTACCAAGTGCATACTTCATTGTATGTTGGTAAAACCTCTAACAAGGTGGACCTAGCAGTCCCAATTGCTCCTGATAGGGTAGATCATCAGAAGTGATTAATGTAACCATTAACATGCCAACTTTATGTTGTAGTATTAAAATTTTGTGGGTATCATCCCCATCCTAGTTTTACTTTCTATTTGGAAGGTCTCTAGGTCACCAAATATTGTGTTCATGGTGTCTTATGTTTCTGAATTTCTCATGCATGCAATGGATTAGATTTATTAATATTAATATAATTAAGTTTTGAATTTGTTAAAAGGTTTTGTGGTTATTTATTCACCCCTCCCCTCTCAGTAACCAAGCTAGTTCTGAATATTTCCAACAATTGGTATTAGAGCATTGTGGTTCTTTGGATAAAGTTTGATAGCTTGAGAAAAGATCAAGGACAATGGAGATATTCAAACTTGATAAAGCTATTGACAATGAAAAGTTAGATTTAAAGATGGCCATAGCTCAACTCAAGAAACCAAAAGAGAATCTTTCCCAAACTCTAAAAAGAAGATACGAACTTACAACTCAAATGAATGACCACCAATATATTGAAGAAAAGATTTAATATTTTCTCCCTTCAAGCAGCTTAGATGAAGCAAATGATGCAATTAAAGAACCCTTACAAAACAATGGCTCCCTACAAGAAGAAGTAAGAAAATTGAAAAGAGAACAAGAAATTCAATCAATAAGATTGTGCAAAATATTAGAATAGAGAAACAAGGCAAAAGAAGATTTGGAGGTAAGGAACAATGAAATTCAAAACCAATCCCTTCAACAAGAAAATCTTATTGATCAACTCTTCAATGAAAATGAAGAAATCATGAGGCTGAGATCTAAAAATGAAAGGTTAAGGAATGAATCAAGCAATAAAAGGCAAATCAATGAAAGGATGAAAATTTGATCTAAATTTTGAGAAGCAACTCAATGAAAGAATAATGAAATCCCAAGTAGACATGGATAAATTGAATTAGCAAATGAGCATAATCTTTATAGGCAAAAGGGTAAGGCAGGAATTGGATACAAAGAAGAATGTGAGTCCTCCAAACAAGGTGCATAAAAGAAACAAAAGCCTACTTGCAATCACTATGGTAAGATAGGTCATACATCAAAAAAATTTTGGAGTAATGGAAAGGAAAGATTCAATGGAAAATGCTACAATTGAAGTCAACATGGTCATAAAGCTAATGTATGCAAAGAAAAATCAAAGTTTGAGGGCAAGTGTCACAAATGCAAGAAACAAGGTCACAAGGCATTTGAATGTAGATCTAAATTATTCAATCTAGATAAACAATTTGTAAAGGCAATATTTGGTTGGGACTACAACACTTGGAGTAGATGTCATTACTATGGAGAATATGGACACACTGGCATGAATTGTGTTAGACATCACATGAGAAGAAAGGATAATACCATAAGATGTTACACATGTATCAAACTTGGTCACATAGCTAAAAATTGCATGAATACAAGTAGAATTTTAAATGAAAAGAAAGCAAAAGTAGATAGCATTAGGAAGCATATGAGACAGTAGTATATTCCTAAATCTAATGAGCTAGCTAGTTCAAGTGATAATAGTCATGTCACTCAAGAAGTGGGTGACTCCACCATTTCCAATTAAGTTCTTAAGGAAGAACTAGAATTTTTTTTTCAAGGTCACATCCTAAATAGTTCCAATTGTGAGGAAGTAAAGATTCATATTGGTATTCAGGATATAGAAGGATCATCAGCAAGATTAGTAATAGTTATCACTGAATTAACTTCTCTACCAAGCAAGGTTGGGTCATGGACTCTACCAAGTGAAATCAAGAGTAACATGGTCATGTTTGGTTACCAAGTTACAAGATTTCACCAAGAAATCCATACAAATAGTGGATGACAAGCTGTCACACACAATGTCATCATGGCTCTCACCATACTACGCATTAACAAGAATTTTTATCAAAAAGGTGGGAAATCAACTTCATTTTCATCAAGAATTTAGAATATTGTGAATAGAGTGATTTATAGAGCATCCAAGTGAATTTGAGTAGAATTTGCAAAAAAAAATTTCAAAGATATTTCTTAGCTTAGTGAGTTATCATGGCATCTAGCAGCAGTAGCAAGGCAAAGAAAGGATCTAAGATGTTGGTGCAAGGTGTTGAATGGAAAGTCCTTAACCTCAAACTTGTGCTATCACTAAAACCCTCGACCTAAATGAAGCTTAGTCATAGATAACACCTAAGGTACTTCTCATAAATGATATTCAAACTCAATTTAAAGGTGCAATTTAAGAGATAAGAACCCTTGAAATGGATAATTCCCTAAGTGAACTTTGTGTGAATGGAATTCTCAAACCTGAGCACAAACATTTGGAAGAGAAAGGTTTAACTCATATTCCTCACCTATCTTAGAACTTTCAAATCAAATGGATTAGGTATATCCTAAGCTGAGTTAATAATGGTCAACTGTGGTTAGAGAAACTAGTTTTGATCATAAAGAAAATGATACATTGCATTACTATTCTCCCCATGCTCACCAAAGCTAAAGCCACTAAAACCCTAGGTCAAGATGAGTTACAAAACAAAACCCTAGCTGAATGGGATAACAGAGGAATGAAAATCAATAATGCACTAATATAGAATTGAAATTTGGCATCCATGTAATAGCACACAAGATTTATAGTTCAAGTTGACTCAATAGTGTGTTATGTGAAGTACTTGACCTAGCTTTTAAGGTCGTGAAGAAGAATCTGTCATATGACTTAGCAAATTTTTTGTTGAACCAACTGAACAAAAACATGGAAAGCATTAGAACTTCAAAGAATAACCCGTGCAAATTTGGTTCATTGTTGACATATTTTTCTTTTTCTATGTTCAAAAGTTTTTCCCCTCTAAAGGCACGATTGTATGGAGAAATGACATGCCAATTTTATATTAGATTAATGAATATATCACTGAAATGGGTAAAAATTTTGATGGTATCATGGATAATTATTTTGAAACCTTTAAAGAAAAGATGAATAATAGATTTAGGATACCAAAGAAGTTGGTTGAAGATTATAAGGATGATGTTTGCTTTATGGTAGATAGTCATAGAGTATACATCCAGGCAGTTAGGCCCAGAGTTGTGTGGGTAAAAACTCTTCCATATGAGGTTAACATTGATGAGGCTAAGGAAATCATTGAAGCCTTGGTAAATGAGCTTGTACATCCAAAGACACCCCTCTTTGGAACTTATGATGAGGCAAAAGAAAGAATTGAACTTGAAATCAAGCTTCCACGGGCAGTAAACAAAGGAAAGAGGAGGATAACAAAATTGAGAATAGAAAGCACCCCTCTTATGTTAACCAAAGGAAAAGGAGAAGATGTGGAAGAATCAGAGAGTGAATAGGAATCTAAAAAGGAAGAAGAGATAGCAAGGAAGAAAGGCAAGGTAATCATCACCAACCTACCAAAGCCATCCACAACAGTATTTACAAGGAGATCCAGGAAGAAAGCAAGAAAAGAAAGTAGTGATGTAATTGTCAACCAATCTCCTGTTACATTTAAAGAAAGGTTGACGATACTAAGAGAAGGTGCTGGTATAAACAACTTTAAAGCACTCAAGTATGAGATAAGGATTGTAGTAGAGTAGAAAGAAGTTGAAGATCCAATCATGGACAAACTGGGCAGATGTAAATTCTCTCTAGACTAGCTAGCATCATAGATCCCTACAATTTTGTTAGATAAGGTCAAGGTTAGATGGGAGAACACCAAACAGACTATCCAAAACATTTTTTCACAAACATTAAAATAGTTGGTACCCAACCTGACTGATGCATAGGTAAATAAGGCATTAAAAGATAATAAAAACAAAATGACTTTAAAGTTAACCACTTGTCTAGTTTTGATGAAAGATATATAGTATGTTGTGAAGAATGCTACAAACCTATGGAAAAATGTATTCCATCCTCACAAACCAAGTGAAAATCCTATTGAAATCAAAGATGATGATGTTGACAGTGACAAGGATGAAGACAATGATGAAGATTCTACTCCATTTGTCACAATTGATGCAGAAGAATATTAGGAGCTCATGAAGGATGATGAAGAAGAAAAAGAGGAAGAAGCTACGAAATAAGAAGAAGAGGTTGATCTAGTCAAGATAGTTATGGCTATCATAGCCTCACTTCCTCACTCTCTAGCAAAACTTGTAACATCATCAAGCTCAGAGATAGCTTTAGTAGACTTGATTGTAACAACCATTGGTACATCAAATGTCCAATCACTCCCTACTACCTCTCAGCTCAACACTTCATTGATAGAAATTCCTACCACTTCGTCCACCAAGCTACAACATCATTTAGTTAGCGAGCCAACCTTAGCAATGGATACAGAGTGTTCTACAATTTTAAGCTCCTTAGCAATAAGCACAGTTTTGGCTACCTTAGTTATACATACTCCTGTAAGTGCTTCAGTTGTAAATACTTTTGTCAGTACTTCACTTGTGAATACTTTAGTTTTGGGAATTTTGGTAAATACATTAGTATTGGATTCTATAAGTATTCCAATCAGTATTCCACTAGTAGGCATTGTACAACTTTTCACTACTAGTCCTACTATTTCCACTATTGTTTCTATTTCTAAAGCATCAACTTCAAAGTCAATTGAACCAAAGATTCAACCTAGACTTTTGATTGGTGGGAAGGAAATAGATAAAGATATAGATCTGGATGAGGAAATTGAAATTCCAAAATGGGACTTTGATAACATCTTTGTGGATCAAATGCATATAGCTGGCCAACTTCTCCGAAAGAAGGCAAAGTAGAAGAAAATCATAGAAGAGAAAGGAAAAGAATATAAGATTATTGAGGATGCAAAGAATTTTTTGACTAAAGCTATAGGTGTTGAAGTTGATACTTCTCAACACATTTTTTTGCAATTAGAAGAGGTAGTCAGCAAATTCAATGAAGATTCTAGTGGTCAAGATAAGTTAATTGAGAAAGAAAAAAAGAAATTTGATAACAAAGTGCTTGAGCACATTGCTCAACAAATAGCTATTCAACAGGTAGAGATTTCTTTAATTTTGACAAGTCTTGAAACTTATTACACAAAGTTAACATCACTTTTTGCAAAGTTATGTGATATTACCGAGCATACTAAGGAAATAAAGAGGAAATTGAATAAAATTGATAAAGATATGATGGCTAGTGCAAAGTAGTTGCAACTTGACCCCAGTTCAAGCTCTGCACATCATATGAAGATCATATTCTTATTAGATATGTAGGAAAAATTGTTGAGAGAGGAAGCAAGGATCTAGTCTACACTCATAGACATCTAGAATATGATACTTCTTATCATAGATACAATGTAGAAGCACATTGCCTATTCCAAAATATTGATCCATGACAATAATTTCTCAATTACAGATCACATGATTGAACTCTTTGCATAAGTACAAGTTTCTCTTCAAATGTGAAAATTTTTGCAAGACAACTAGGATAAGACCTTAACTCTCATCCTTAAGGTACATTGTGAATTTCTCTCACATTTTAATGTCTCCATATAAATAGATTGTGTATAAATCTTTGGCATTATTGTCAAAAATGGGGAGAGATATTTATATATAATTAAGGGGGAGAGATATTTGTAAGTATCATGAGAGAAAGATACCATACCAGGAGATACACTTAATATGTCAATATTCCTAACATGATATGTACATTATATGGGGTAGAATTATGCAAAGAAAATGTATACATAATAGAGTTACAAAGACAAATTTTGAAAAATCTCAAAAATCAACATGCCATACCAAGCTAAGCATCACACTATGTTGTACATAAGTTTTGGCTAATAAGTATTTTTGTCACTAATGCCAAAGGGGGAGATTGTTGACATATAGTCAGGTTTATTACTAGTGAAAAAACTTATTTAGATTTTGTATATAGTGTTTTCCATGTACTACAGTTCAGATTGAGTAGTTTAGCATTTGCCAAGCACTACAATTCAAACCAAGTAGTTTAGTGTTTTTTGAGCTTTAGAATTTCTATCAAGTTAACAACTTAAGTCAAATGAAGCCAATGTTAACCAAGCTGACTGAATAATCATGTCTACTGAGCACAATTATGGTAAATAGGGAATGCAATTTATACCGAGTTACACAGTATCTACTAAGTCACTAGTGTATACCGAGTTCAAAACTATGTTGAAGTGATTAGTATGGACCGAGCTTCTACTTCTACTAAGTGCATGACAATGCCAAGTAATGATAGTGGATGCCATGTATCAAAAATTTACCAAGTCAATTTTCAAAACCCGAGTATCTACATTTAGGCTGACTTTGTAATATTGGTGTTGACTTGTATAATGGCCAACTTTGTAATTATGTAAATTGGATTGATATATGTAATGTATTGTATCATATCTAATGTAGTAGAATGAAATATGAGATAATGTGAATGGAATGTAAGCACAAGAAAATGAATCAGCAGCAAAGTGAAGTGTATTACGGGGCCATATCAAGAGTAGTAGAGTTATATCTATCACATAAAATTGATCAGTACTTCAAGGATCTCAATCAACAATTCAGTTGTAAGTCAAAGATCTACTATTTAGCCTAATAGGTGAATCAACTTCAAATCCTTTAACAAGGTAGACTTAATACTTTTCTTAAATCTCTTTAATGAGTGCATACTTCATTGTATGTTTATAAAACCTCTAACAAGGTGGACCTAGCAGTCCCAATTGCTCCTAATAAGGAATATCATCAGAAGTGATCAATGTAATCCTTAATAGGCCAACTTTATGCTACATTATTGAAGTTTTCTGGGTATCATCCCCACCCCAATTTTACTTTCTATTTGCAAGGTTTCTAAGTCACCAAATATTGTGTTCATGGTGTCTTATGTTTCTCAATTTCTCATGCATGTAGTAGATCAGATTTATTAATATTAATGCATTTAGGTTCTGAATTTGTTAAAAGGTTTTGTGGTTACCGATTCACCCCTCCCCTCTCAGTAAGCTAGCTAGTCCTAAATATTTCCAACAAACATTTCTTCCTTTAGGAAGAAGAAACATCAAATATAGGTGCAAGTATGCTTCCCAATATGGATAGGAAGATGGAAGAGGGATCCATATGTAGTATCCTATGGCTGCTACCTCTAAAGTCTTCTTAGATGTTGAAAAGTCCTCTATAGATGCCATGAACCAATCTGGTGAATGCCAACAAGAAGGTGGCAAACAAGGAAGCATGTCCATGTATGACATTGAATCAACCTCCAAAGATGATGAAGCATCCTTATAAGAATATGGAGTAAGAGAAGCAATATTGCCTCCCCTTAATGATGGATTCACACCCATGATAAAAGCTCCTTGATGATTGAAGAAGATGCATCATGAAAGTTGAATGATGCTCCTCCCTATAGGAAGAAATGTTGCCATAGGTATGGTAGAGAACACTCCCCAACTAATAGGAAGAATTCTTAAAAAATAGGATGTCTGAGGAAACTAGAATACAATCTCCACATACTGATAAAACTCCTCATAAGTGAAAGAGTCCTTCTCCATCTATTGTAAAGAAGCCACAATCATGTCAGAATGATGAAGTGGCTGAGGGTTAGAGTGTACCCTCACAACAAGTGAAGAAGTATCCTCAATAAAGAGAAGATAGATGTCATCAATGATATCTCCCACATCTTCAATGTGAGACTCGACATATAGCTCGGTAATGTCTGGAAGGAAGTCATCCCATGAAGCTGAAGTAGGAAGACATGGTAAATCTTGTTGCATTGAATTAGGAGAATCTATGACTAGAACTAGATTAGTAGAATCAATAGGAGCATCAAGAGGTGGGATCTCATTTGGAGTTGAAGGAACCATAATTGAAGTGACTAAAGATATAATGTCTTCTTAAAAGGGAAGAATATTTGGATCTCCGTATGTTTCCTAAAGACACATCCAAATGTTGTATGGATACTAGAACTTGTTAATGACTTTATAGAAATCAGAAGTCACACTGAAATAAATGACATCCAAAAGTCTTTTAATTGGTAGTTGTTGAATGGAAGAGATCAGTTTGTTGGTGTATATGCTACTTTAGTATGTTAGAAACACTAAATTAAAACAATCAAAAAGTATTTGCATACTAATTTAACATAACTTCATGAGAGACAAAGTGAAGTCCTCAAATGAGAATATGAGCCATGGATAGGCTCTCTTAATGAGGATGATCACTTGATGTAGAGGTGTGTCTAATAGCTAAGATGGCTTGATTATGTAAGTATGCTCAAATGCTCAAATGGGCTCCAATGGGGGATTTTTTTATAGATTTTGATGAATGAATTTGATGTAAAAATGGCTTCTCAAAATGGCATTATGGCTTTACTTTCTAGATTGTGTTAAAATGGCTTGGGAGAGGATTCCTTAAGTAGGCAAAGGGCTTGAGGGATCAAGGGCTAGGATGCAAGGATGGGAGAAAGCTTATGGAAGGTTTAGATTGAATGAGAGGAGAGCACATGGATTGTGCTTCCTTACAGCCAATCAGAGAGTGACACATCTCACAAGGTCATTGGTTAGAGCAAGAGGGGTTGAGGGGTCAACAAAGTAGGCTCAAAACTCATAAAGACCCTCATAATGGCTGGTAAGAACAATGAATGGCCTTGTAAGAGTCATTTATGGCTTTGTGGAATTCATAAAGTTTTATGGTTGGGATATTTGTGAGAGAGTTAAGATATTTGACTTGAGTTGGATTAAGAAAGTCTTAAGCTTGAATTAGGAATGTGCAAATGATTAAAGCTTGGATTAGGCTTGGGTTAAGATTAGATTAGGCTTGTTAGAGATGGGCAAGTGAATGACATTTAATGAGGGTGGGTGAAGGAGGAGAGTTTTTTGGTTTTGGCTTGGGTTAGCAAGTCTTAACCCATGTTTAGGGAATGTGACAAGGTTAGGGGGGGATTAAGATTAGGGTCAAAGATAAGGATTGACATCTTCTAGAAGAGTCTAGGCTTTGGATGAGGATGAAGACTTTCTAGAAGAGTCTAGAACTTCCTAGGATGAGGATAAATAAGGTTTTTAGGAAATAAATAAAGTTTTATTTATTTCAAAGGTTTGGGTTGAGGAGATATTTATTAAAATAGTTTTAATAAACATGAGGATTAATATTTAATCTTAATTAAATATTTTGAGTTGGGATTAGGGGTAGGAAATGATGGGATTAGCCTTCAATCGAAATTAAAGAAGGATTAGAAGATTTTGGAAGAGGTTAGTGGTCTTAAGAAAATTGGCCAAGTTTTGGGCAAAAATTAAATAAATTATTTATTTTGGGATTTTTGATCAATTTATTAATTAAATAGTTAATAAATAAGGAAATAATGTTTAAATAAGATTTAAACATTTTTGGGAGGGATTCCTTAATTAAATATTTTTAATTAAGATAAAGGGATTTAATGGCATAAAAATAAATAAATAAATTAAATAATTAATTAATTAATAAATGATGATGTCATTAGGGACTTTTTCAAAAAAATAAAAATACTTTATTTTCTAAAGGATTTTTAGGTGTCTATATTTTGCCCCTCTTTGACATAGTGTTGAAACAACACTATTTCAAGAAAGTTCAGATATAAACAAAAAAAAGATAACTTTATGGAGCAACATAGTTGCCCCAGTCTCAGGTAGAAGAGAGAGAATGGACTGCATGATGGCCCCCTCAAGAAGGCGGCAGGGAGAGAAAATGAGGCTTGATGATTTCTTGAAAAATACAAGAATTCAGGATGAGCAAGGAGACTCAGATTGGCAAAGAGAAGGGCCTAAATTAGCTCAAACTCTCACTATGGGAGAATGATAAAGGAGAATCAGATGCACAAGAGGAAGCAAGCTTAAGACTTTAGGGAAGGTAGAGGATGAAGGAGCGGAGCACTATGAAAAGGAATCTAGGATAGGGAGAAGGATGAGGGGATTATAAAGCTAATGCAATAGGATTTCAAAGAGTTAGATTGGTGAAAGATTGGTTTTGAAGATCCCTAGGACTAGGATTGTGGATCTCGAAAGATGAGGCTTGGTGGATTGATTGGATTGGTGGATCCCTAAGACTAGGATTATGGATCCCTAAAGCTAAAAGTGAAGATTGATTCAAAGAGATACTGATGCATAAGTTGGGGTAGGAGAGACAGATGCTGGATATGGACGGGGGATAATGGAGATAAAGGGAATCCATTGAAGCTTTTGGAGTAGAGGGATACTTCAAAGAGAAGTACCACCATGTAGTTGGGCACTAGATTTGCTATAGGACTGTTGGTTAATTGCCAAGGTTACCAAGAACATCAAGGCTATGTCACCAACCATCCAGAGGACTGATGGACTGACTCAAAACAAAAATAGAAGGATTGCCCCAACATCACACATGAAACTCGAAGGAAATAGTGTGGAACCGACACTGGGTAACCCACAAGCAAAAAAAAAACAAATGAAAGACTTGATCAAAACCGTAGGCTCGGAGTACCCCATTCACAACATACCATGATATGGAAGATCATGGCAACCTTGAGGAGGGAACAAAAAGATTTCTTGGAAAAGATACTTCAAGACTCAAAATGGAAAATTCCAAATCAAAAGAAAGTGAAAATCCAAAAGAGAACCGTTTTCCAATGAGATGGGTAGGACGAGGTACTAACGGAACAAGATCAGACATGAGGAAAGCTATATCCTACAAGGATTATTGGAGAGCACCTAAGCTGGTGGATTTGGATGAGTGATGCATCTGGAAAGATAAACTAAGAAGGATAACACTTTGGTGATAGGAGATCTAGCTAAAGGATGCATTGGAATAGCTAACCAAGATTTGTGCAATGTGTGCAAGATGTTGATCAAGGATGAACTAACACGAAAGCTGGATAGATACAATGGTACTAAGATAAAGAGGATGTACAAGCTGATAGACCAAGATATGGTACAAATGTACAAGTTGTTTTGGACAAGATTTGATATACAAGCTATGATACAAGTATTGGATACAAGATTATTTACAAGTTGTACAGGAGCTCTAGATGATAAGATAACAGGATGGCTCAAGTTGGTGCAAGATGCAAAAGCTAAGGATGAGGTGATAACAGAAGATATGGATTTGGTAGGATGCATCCAATGATGATGATAGATGTGCGACCAAGGATGGGGGCAATGCTAAGGTTGGTGGTAGCTAAGCTGATAGATGGTGCTAGAGTGAACGGCTAATGAGAGGATGACATTGGATTTGCATGAGGATAGCCTAGAGCGAGATACCAATGAAAAGGGAGGATGGACAAGACAAGATCTCCAAGGAATAAAGTGCCCCCAGTCAAAAAATGACATGCAAAAGGAGGTCTTACAATGGATGTGATAGGATTGAAGCTAGGATGGAAAAGCTGAAGGCGCTAGGGAGATGGATGATAGCTAGGATGATAGGGTGAGGTTGTAGAAGATAAGTGGATAGTGATAGATAAAAGTTGGAGGATGAAAGATAGGTGGATAAATTGGAAGATGGAGCTAGATGGCAAGATGTAACCAAAAGCATGAGGATGATAGGCTAAGCTGGGGATGGTTGGACTATGCATGATGCTTGTTTGCCAAGTTTTCATCATGGTTATTGTCCAAGGCACTTGAATTGCCAAGTTTTCACCAGTGGATGCTTTATTTTTCTTTATTTTTTTGACTTTTTGACTTTGGACTTAGTTGGAATGATTTTGGCTTTCTTCAACTTTTTTTGACTTTTTTTTTGGGATTTTTCACTGGCTGTTGGAATGTTCAATTTTGTTGCTAGCTGTTGGTACACCAAATGTGTGATTTATGCAATAGTTTGGATTAGATGGGATTGATGGTAGGAGATGGAGGGATGAAAAGTCTGGAAAGGAGCATGAGATAGGGATGCTTGCAAGATCAACATTGGCACATGTTCGGACAGATGTGAAAAGAGCATATGAGGGATAGATGGTAGATGCAGGCTTGATGGAGGATTTGTGGAAGTGTGCTTGGGGATATAGGCACCCAAGATGGAGTTAGGAGATGGGGGACATGAGTCACTGGATGGGGGATTAACAATGGTGGATGCCATTATGCATTGGGTTTCAACTTTTTTCTTTGGGATCCACATGGTTTTGGATTCTCTTTTCATAGGCTTTTGCATTGTTTTGCATTTTTTGATTGGATTTTGCCTTTTTGGAGTATGTCTTTTAGAATAGACATATGATTATCTAGGATGTGGATTTTTAGCTTTATGCATTTTGAAGTTGGCATTCACATTACTGTGGTAAATTTTGGGAAGATGGTTAGGAGAAGCTTTGTGAGATGGAGAGGATATGGAAGACCATGTAGGGGGATGATGATGGATGATGTTCCTTGATATGTTCCTTTGTTGATCTTGCGTAGGAATGGAGGGAATAAGATTTTTATGATGGCTGATAGGAGGATGGAGGATGGTAGATTTTGGGACATGGGAACCCAAAATGGATTTAGCGGATGAAGGGGGGATATGGTAGGTTGTTTTGAGTTGCAAAGATGGTGGAAGGGGGATGACATAAAATTTCTTGAAGGAGTGATGGGAGGCTGGCATGGTGGGCCTAGAGATAGGCTTGGTTTGGGGATGGTGTGTACCAACACTTTTAGATGGTGAGCCTTTGGATACATATCCAGGACCATGAAATCCTGGATTCTTTTGTGCAATAATAGGCTTTCTAATTCCTTGCTCTTGTGGTCCTAAACCTCGACCTTGATAATGCCATTGATTGAGCATTTGAATGAGCCGAGGGAACTTTTTGCTTGTAAAAAATGGTAGAAGTGCTTTGTTAGATGTACTGCAATGGGGAGATATTATTCTTAATTCTTCTACTGAGAGGGGGCCACTATGGATGAATGTAAGTGAACCAAGAGGGTAGATTATAGATCATGGAATAGCTTGGATAGGTGGTAAGATGGAAGCATGGATTGAAGGAGATGGTAGGATAGGATCTTGATTTAGCTAATGGGATGAAAAGATATCTTGCAATAGAGGAGGTATGACTTGAGGTTTTAGAGTTGGAGGGGATGGTGACTACACTATGAATGGAAGACATGGTACGATGATATCTTTGTTTATGCTTTGGGGGATGTCAACATGCTTTTGGGTAGGATCTTGATAGGATTGGATTGGAGTGGGTGGTGCAATAGGAGGTGACAGGATGGATTCTTCAAAGGCAGCAGATGGATAGATGGGAGATTTGGTAGTGGAGATGGGTGAGTAGAAGATGGATGCATTAGGGTCATTACGGGAGAATTGGAGGTGATGTGGATAGGATTTGGAGGGATTTGACAGGTGGTGGGATTTTGATGCTTGCAGGAAGTGGAAGGATTTTAAGCAATTTGATGGATGGTATGGGGATGATAGCTATGGGAGATGGAGGTGATATTATAGATGGGGAAGCTTCATCACTGACTACTTCACATGGTTGGATTAGATGACATGGCTTATCAACTATTGGAGGCAGATTTTCTTGTATTTTCTCTAGGAGATTCTTGAGAGACTCATGTGTCAAAGGTGGAGGTGGTGGATTGATAGGAATATTTGGTGTGATGGGGGTGGAAGATTGGAAGCTTGATTGATTGGGTGAAGGAGGAGAAGCTGGGATATGAGATGGCATGACTAGATAGTTTAGAGGAATGCTTGGATTTTGGGGGATGGTTGGTGGAAGGCATCTAAGGCTCTCAAGATACCTGTCATAGTTAACAAGATTTTCATCATCATCGAAATAGGATGTAGTGGGAGAAAGGACAATGTGACCAAACTCATCATGATAGGGTTGGGATTTCATATTTTGATGATGCATTGGATGGGGATGGGGTCTTGCATATGGATGAACATGGAAGCTCATGGTTGGATTTGGATTAAGCATAGATTTTGGATTGGCTGATGAAAGATTTCCTAGGGAGAGTCAAAGCTGCATGACAGACCTAAGGAGGATTGGCTGGAGATTTTGACTTTCCTATGGATGGAAGACTTCAAGGGTATGCTATCAAAAACTGAGAGTTTTGCTTTCCTATGTGCAGGATTGGTAGCTTTTGGTGTCAACTTGAGTATAGAAAAATGATCCTATGGGCATGAAACGAGATTGACCACTTGTGGATTCGAACCTTTAGCTTAAGGTGATGAGGGATGACAAATGACAAGGCTAGATTACCCTAGAAAAATCTCTGTCAAAGGGATAACCTTGGGGAGATTGAGGGATTTGGATAGATTGATTGGATAGAAAACTCTGGTAGAGTAACAACAATTCCTTAAAGGATTGGGTGATTTTGGATTGGGTTGCTAGCTACCTGGCGGGATGATTTGGATGGACTTTGCATTTGGGATTGTTCTAAAGCAAAGAACTAGATAGATTCGATTATGACGGGGGAGCTTGGATGATTTTCTGATGTGATAGTGACTACGCTAAGTATGCTTTGAGCTGGGAGATTTTTTATTTTCTGGGATTTTAACTAGAGTTGGCAAACATTCATTCAAAAGCTATAAAAAAACAAGCAGACAAAAGTTTGGAGCAAGCACGTCAAACACACCAACATACTAGGAAGCTTTCTACAAGGATGAAATTTGGTTTAGCTAGGGAGTCCTCGATATATGCAAGGTACATGAGGCCCAAATCCATAGATGAAACTAAAAAGATGTCACACAGCCAAGAGGAGTGGTAACCCACTTCTCTTTCACTTCTCAAGGGTATAAAGTTCCTTGAGGCTTAGCCCGAGTGATAGAATTTTGATCCAAAGAGAGGTGTCTTTGGATTCACCTCTCGATCTTTATACTTTACCAGAATACTGGAGTTGAGGTCATCCCTCAAGGTGATGAAATCCCTGAGCAGGCCTCCTAAAAAAAGAAACAAGGTTTTGGATCATAGTTTTATGCACCCAACATAGCCTCTAAAGACGACAAGGGGAGAGAAGATTTGGATGAGCTTGGGCTAAAAAACACGTTTGTTCTTTTACCACCTGATTCTTATGTGTGCTGATCTAGGCTTTACAAGCACTCATGTTTAAGATACAATGTTTATTCCAATTCTGAAGCATTAACAAAAGTAAAATCAATCAAACAATGCAAGCAAGAAGAAGAGTTAGGGTCAACAAGAAAATAAACCCATGTGCTCGGAGGCCCTCCACATCAAGTATCGATTGATTTTATTTTAGGCATTCAAGATTGATTGTGATTTTGTTTTAAGCCCAAAATAAAGATGTGTGTAAAGCTAAATTTCAAGCATTTTGACCCTCCACATCAAGATTTGTTTGATTTTTATGCCCAAATGAAGTGTTAGCGTGACTAATTGCACTCAAGAAATTTTCTATCTTAGAAAAACTAATAAAAACTCAAGTGAGTGGAATTTGATTTTTTTGTGGAGCACTTAATGCCTTCTTAAGTAGACCCATCCCCATATGTGGTACTGATATTGCAACCAATGGTTAGAATGATGGGTGATTAAAGAGGGTGATTCCAACAATAAATTCACTCAAAGTGTCTTTATTTTTTTTTATAACTTAGAAAGTTTCTAAAATGTGGATTCTTTTTATGCCCCAAAAGATGATTATTTGATCTATGGCATTCAAGATTGGATTTGTTGTTTTAATCATGCATTCATAAAAAAGACAAACTTGATTTTAATCCATGGAACTCAAGAGTGATTTTACCAACATGTATTCAAAGACAAGTGATTAAACATTCAAGTTTTTTCCTTTGAGCATTCAAGATTGAGATTTTATGTGTTGTTTTAAGAACTTTGAAGTGCTTTTTTTTAACCTTAGATCACTCAAAATTGTTTTGGACTCAAAAGTGAAAATGACTCTTTGGACTTTGGTTTTCATTCAAGATTTTGTGTTCTAGTTTGCATGTTTTAAGCCTAAAAACAATGATATTCCTAGATTGTTTTGATGCATGAAAAACCTAAGAAACATTCAAGATTTTGTAACAAGACATTTGTTTGGAACAAATAACAAAGCTTTTAGGACAATTTTGGCAACCATTTAGGACTCTTAGTTTTCATGAGATTTTTAAAAGAACTTTAAAATATTTGCAAATGAGGTTCATTTTATCCTTGATTGATGCTTTGAGATTGATTTAGATTTTAGTGTGCACTTAGTGTTGATTTTGAACCTTTTGAAATGGAAATTTGAAGTTCTTTTTAAATTTCTAAAAATGAAGTGTTCCTAACTTTGCATGAATGCATCTAAAACCTTGATGTTGCAAGGATGCAAACGATTGGATTGATTTAGTTTCGTTTGTCAAAAGATTATTTTGCAAATTTTTAGTTTTTTTAATGGATTTAAGTATGATTTGGGGGTTCATTTTAAGCACTAAAACAAGGTGTGTATGATTTTGCTTCCTTAAAAAAAAAGGCCAAGATCCCTCAAGAAGAAGAATAAGTAGATGGAATAGAAGAAGAATATAGACAAGAAGAGGAAGAAGAATTCTGAGTGCTCCGTCCACCTATAAGCTTGAAAAATCTGCAAACACTATGAGATAGACTATGAGTTCCTTTGTCTTCTTCATGCTCATGTGGACCTGCAAAACCAATTTATACAATCCTACCAATCACAAAAATAAGCAAAATTAGCCAAAATCAGCAAATGACATACAAAACTTGACTAAAAAATCTAATGAAGATGACCCATGCGGGGTCCCACCGGGCATGCCAAAATGTATATGCTACTTTAGTAGGTTAGAAACACTAAATTAAAACAATCAAAAAGCATTTGCATACTAATTTAACATAACTTCATGAGAGACAAAGTGAATTCCTCGAATGAGAATATGAGCCATGGATAGGCTCTCTTAATGAGGATGATCACTTGATGTAGAGGTGTGTCTAATAGCTAAGATGGCTTGATTATGTATGTATGCTCAAATGCTCAAATGGGCTTAAATGGGGGATTTTTGATAGATTTTGGTGAATGGATTTGATGTAAAAATGGCTTTATGGTTTTATTTTTTAGATTGTGTTAAAATGGCTTGGGAGGGGATTCCTTAAATAGGCAAACGACTTGAGGGATCAAGGGCTAGGATGCAAGGATGGAAGAAATCTTATGGAAGGTTTAGATTGAATGAGAGGAGAGCACATGGATTGTGCTTCTTTATAGCCAATCAGGGAGTGACACATGTCACAAGGTCATTGTTTAGAGAAAAAGGGGTTGAGGGGTCAACAAAGGAGGCTCAAAGCTCATAAAGACCCTCATAATGGGTTGTAAGAGAAATGAATGGGCTTGTAAGAGTCATTTATGGCTTTGTGGGCTTTATAAAGTTTTATGGTTGAAATATTTGTGAGAGAGTTGAGATATTTTGACTTGGGTTGGATTAAGAAAGTCTTAAGCTTGACTTAGGAATGTGAAAATGATTAAAGCTTGGATTAGGCTTGGGTTAAGATTAGATTAGGCTTGTTAGAGATGGGTAAGTGGATGGCATTTAATGAGGGTGGGTGAAGGAGGAGATATTTCTTGGCTTTGGCTTGGGTTAGCAAGTCTTAACCCATGTTTAGGGAATGTGACACGGTTAGGGGGGATTAGGATTAGGTCAAAGATAAGGATTGACATCTTCTAGAAGAGTCTAGGCTTTAGATGAGGATGAGGACTTTCTAGAAGAGTCTAGAACTTCCTAGGATGAGGATAAATAAGGTTTTTAGGAAATAAATAAAATTTTATTTATTTCAAGGGTTTGGGTTGAGGAGATATTTATTAAAATATTTTTAATAAACATGAGGATTAATATTTAATCTTAATTAAATATTTTGAGTTGGGATTAGGGGTAAGAAATGATGGGATTAGCCTTTAATCGAAATTAAAGAAGGATTAGAAGATTTTGGAAGAGGTTAGTGGTCATAAGGAAATTGGCCAAGTTTTGGGCAAAAAATAAATAAATAATTTATTTTGGGATTTTTGGTCAATTTATTAATTAAATAGTTAATAAATAAGAAAATAATGTTTAAATAAGATTTAAAGATTTTTGGGAGGGATTCCTTAATTAAATATTTTTAACTAAGATAAAGGGATTTAATGGCATAAAAATAAATAAATAAATTAATTAAATAATTAATTAATAAATGATGATGTCATCAGGGAATTTTTTAGAAAATAAAAATACTTTATTTTCTAAAGGATGTTTAGGTGTCTAGAGTTGGAACATAAATAAGGAAATACTTCCTTATGCTTTCTTCATAGATGATCAATGATTAAGGCACTCCATTTCTGATAGTTCCTCTTTGTCAATGGGGGTCTAACTCCATGAAAGCATGTGAAAAATAACTCTATGAAATCAATCAATGAACCCCCCAAAATGTAAGAATAAGCAATCAATCCCCTCTAATGTATGATTTGGCACTTTATAGGAAGTGTATTTACAATGTGCCAGTTTGGCAATTTTGACCTTAGTGGACTTCTGATTTTTAGTTTACAACCTCCTTGGATAGTTCAAACCTGGAACTTTACAATGTAGCTTAGAAATACAATAATGGTATAACAATACAAAGCAAATATAAGGACCTATTTCTAAAAGTGATATTTTTCTCCACACAAGCCTATAATCTATTTGTAGATATAGGAAGTAGGAATCACACACTTTAAAAAAAAAAAACCTAATTTAGAGTCCAGATGAGCTCATACAGAGCAATTGAAGTTGAAAATACAAGATTAGATAGGTATAGTCACCAAAAACTAAAATTCTTAAAAAAAAAATTTAGTAAAATTGGAAAAGAATAGCACCACTAAAATTTTAAGAAATTCTAGCCAAAATTAAAAAAATTACACCTAATTTGGAGCCTCCCAAAGTCAAACCATCAAATAAAAAATGAATCTAGAGAGGGGTGTGATTAGAACAACACAAGTTAAATTTGACATCCAAATGACCATAACAACAATTTAATTTTGATGACATCAACAAAAATTGGCCCTCTTAGATGATGTGGTAGTGATGTTAGTGATGATGTTAGTTGTATAGATCATATAGATAGGGATGATGTGGCAAGCTAAATCAATGTGTATGGAATGCCTATGTCAATAGTGCCATGTGTTAGGTGATGACATGTGCAAGGCATGACTGTGGATCCTTTTAGTTGAATAGTAATGTGTCTTCTCCCTAGTGCCACATGGAGGGGTATGAGTAGATTGTCATTAGTGACTATAGTTGCCATGTGGCACATGATCATTGTTTCTATGTGGCATAGTTTTTAAGCTAAGAGTTTGGTTGATGGGAGCTAGAGATCTAAAGTCACTCTTGTGCCGAGTGATGAGCAGTTAGCTGACGGACAGAAAAAGGGCATAAGTAATATTGATAGATGACATTGGAAGGACTGCAAAGCACAAAAGAGATGGGAAAATTTAATCCCACATTTTTAAACAAACAACCTTGACAATGTTTAAAAAGAGAGAGCCCACAGGAATAAACCAAAGCAAGGTGGTTGGTTTATATTGGGGTCCTCACTGGTTGAGTGTCTGCTAGTTAAGTGTCTACTAGTTATGTGGCTAGGCTGGTTTGTAAATGTTGATGTTGATGGAATATTCTAAAATAATAGGGAACATTCCCTACAAGGGCTAGGGTTTCACTACCTAGTTCCTGCAAAAAAAATTTCTCTGCAAGCCTAGTAGGCCTAAACTTTTCTTCAAAAAATTGCTCTGAAAATGCTAGAGAAACATAAATGCAGATTTGAAACAAATCAAATGTATAGATCTAATAGATTATATTGTACTTGCAAATGAGGTCTTTGGGTGCTAGTCTACAAAAAAAATTTCCTTAAAATTGACTATGGCCCAACGTAGGCAAATTTATAGTCAATCTTCACCTAATCAATGCTTCAGACACAATGGTGAGGTCTGCTTTGGCTCTAGATGCTCCCAATATCTATGAATACTTTGGATGTGGATCAAGGTATCCTCAGAGAGTTGAAGCAAGATTGGTCTCCAATGGCTATGAAATAATGTTCCTATGGCTCTGATACCATGTAAGAATTTTTCTTAGGGAAAAATTCACCCAAGACCTAGAAGCTCACCAACTAGCACAAAATAGACCAAATAAAGAATGATCATAATAACAATATGATATTGAATTGATTTGATTGATTAATACACTAGAGGTGCCTATATATAAAGGCCTCTAAGATGCATCTAAAATGTCTCTAGAAGAAACTAGGAGATAAGCATGCCAACTAAGCACATGTCCTCCATTGTGCATGAATATAGATACATCAATGATAGGATAAGAAAGACAAGGTGTCTCTTGTGTAGAGATGTTGTAGACACCATGTGCTAAATCAAAGTTTCTTACTCCTATGT